>OZ026549.1:0-107500 GCA_964020155.1 Chondrilla cf. caribensis
CCTAACCCTAACCCTAACCCTAACCCTAACCCTAACCCTAACCCTAACCCTAACCCTAACCCTAACCCTAACCCTAACCCTAACCCTAACCCTAACCCTAACCCTAACCCTAACCCTAACCCTAACCCTAACCCTAACCCTAACCCTAACCCTAACCCTAACCCTAACCCTAACCCTAACCCTAACCCTAACCCTAACCCTAACCCTAACCCTAACCCTAACCCTAACCCTAACCCTAACCCTAACCCTAACCCTAACCCTAACCCTAACCCTAACCCTAACCCTAACCCTAACCCTAACCCTAACCCTAACCCTAACCCTAACCCTAACCCTAACCCTAACCCTAACCCTAACCCTAACCCTAACCCTAACCCTAACCCTAACCCTAACCCTAACCCTAACCCTAACCCTAACCCTAACCCTAACCCTAACCCTAACCCTAACCCTAACCCTAACCCTAACCCTAACCCTAACCCTAACCCTAACCCTAACCCTAACCCTAACCCTAACCCTAACCCTAACCCTAACCCTAACCCTAACCCTAACCCTAACCCTAACCCTAACCCTAACCCTAACCCTAACCCTAACCCTAACCCTAACCCTAACCCTAACCCTAACCCTAACCCTAACCCTAACCCTAACCCTAACCCTAACCCTAACCCTAACCCTAACCCTAACCCTAACCCTAACCCTAACCCTAACCCTAACCCTAACCCTAACCCTAACCCTAACCCTAACCCTAACCCTAACCCTAACCCTAACCCTAACCCTAACCCTAACCCTAACCCTAACCCTAACCCTAACCCTAACCCTAACCCTAACCCTAACCCTAACCCTAACCCTAACCCTAACCCTAACCCTAACCCTAACCCTAACCCTAACCCTAACCCTAACCCTAACCCTAACCCTAACCCTAACCCTAACCCTAACCCTAACCCTAACCCTAACCCTAACCCTAACCCTAACCCTAACCCTAACCCTAACCCTAACCCTAACCCTAACCCTAACCCTAACCCTAACCCTAACCCTAACCCTAACCCTAACCCTAACCCTAACCCTAACCCTAACCCTAACCCTAACCCTAACCCTAACCCTAACCCTAACCCTAACCCTAACCCTAACCCTAACCCTAACCCTAACCCTAACCCTAACCCTAACCCTAACCCTAACCCTAACCCTAACCCTAACCCTAACCCTAACCCTAACCCTAACCCTAACCCTAACCCTAACCCTAACCCTAACCCTAACCCTAACCCTAACCCTAACCCTAACCCTAACCCTAACCCTAACCCTAACCCTAACCCTAACCCTAACCCTAACCCTAACCCTAACCCTAACCCTAACCCTAACCCTAACCCTAACCCTAACCCTAACCCTAACCCTAACCCTAACCCTAACCCTAACCCTAACCCTAACCCTAACCCTAACCCTAACCCTAACCCTAACCCTAACCCTAACCCTAACCCTAACCCTAACCCTAACCCTAACCCTAACCCTAACCCTAACCCTAACCCTAACCCTAACCCTAACCCTAACCCTAACCCTAACCCTAACCCTAACCCTAACCCTAACCCTAACCCTAACCCTAACCCTAACCCTAACCCTAACCCTAACCCTAACCCTAACCCTAACCCTAACCCTAACCCTAACCCTAACCCTAACCCTAACCCTAACCCTAACCCTAACCCTAACCCTAACCCTAACCCTAGATTTCACAAAGATCAGCCATTTTCCCCATTAAGACATTAATTAATTAGGTCACATTTAGGTCACATGCACCCGTCATTTATAGAGCTTTCCGATGATATATAGGAAGTGGGGGTGTATAGGATAGAACCCCCTGAAACCCTAACCCTAACCCTAACTAACCCTGGTCACCAAGGGCTACCTAGTGTCCATGCCTAACTCACCAACACAATTTCGTTAGCATTCTGATTGTCCTGAGTGCGCTATAAGCCTCGTGGTGACAAGCCCAAAAAATGTCAATTTTAGGTCTTGTCACCACGGCCTCTCCTGTGTGCACGTGATGGCTCATAGCTCAAATCCAAATGCACAGACACACTCCTGGACCTGATAGGTACCTTCTGATAGCAAAAAGTTGCATTTTGATGTCGACCAATATTTCCTCCTATTGCCAATGTATATACTTTGAATGTAGATTCATATATAAGTGTATTATGCCTTGGGTGATCACCTAAGCAATTTGATATTTCTTTGCTGGTCACCATGGGCTACCTAGTGTCCATGCCTAACTCACCAACACAATTTGGGAAGCATTCTGATTGTCCTGAGTGCGCTATAAGCCTCGTGGTGACAAGCCCAAAAAATGTCAATTTTTGGTCTTGTCACCACGGCCTCTCCTTTGTGCACGTGATGCATCATAGCTGAAATCCAAATGCACAGACACACTCCTGGACCTGGTAGCTACCTTCTGATAGCAAAAAGGATGCATTTTGATGTCGACCAAAATTTCCCCCCAGTGCCACATATAATAGAATGTATATACTTTGTATTTACATTCATATATGCGTGTAATACGCCTTGTGGTGATCACCTAAGCAATTTGAGATTTCTTTTCTGGTCACCATGGGCTACCTAGTGTCCATGCCTAACTCACCAACACAATTTCGCAAGCATTCTGATTGTCCTGAGTGCGCTATAAGCCTCGTGGTGACAAGCCCAAAAAATGTCAATTTTTGGTCTTGTCACCACGGCCTCTCCTGTATGCACGTGATGCATCATAGCTCAAATCCAAATGCACAGACACACTCCTGGTCCTGGTAGCTACCTTCTGATAGCAAAAAGTTGCATTTTGATGTCGACCAAAATTTCCCCCCAGTGCCACATATAATAGAATGTATATACTTTGTATGTACATTCATATATGCGTGTAATACGCCTTGTGGTGATCACCTAAGCAATTTGAGATTTCTTTTCTGGTCACCATGGGCTACCTAGTGTCCATGCCTAACTCACCAACACAATTTCGCAAGCATTCTGATTGTCGTGAGTGCGCTATAAGCCTCGTGGTGACAAGCCCAAAAAATGTCAATTTTTAGTCTTGTCACCACGGCCTCTCCTGTATGCACGTGATGCATCATAGCTGAAATCCAAATGCACAGACACACTCCTGGACCTGGTAGCTACCTTCTGATAGCAAAAAGTTGCATTTTGACATCGACTAAAATTTCCCCCTATTGCCAATGTATATACCTTGTATGTAGATTCATATATAAGTGTATTACGCCTTGTGGTGATCACCTAAGCAATTTGATATTTCTTTGCTGGTCACCAAGGGCTACCTAGTGTCCATGCCTAACTCACTAACACAATTTGGTAAGCATTCTGATTGTCCTGAGTGCACTATAAGCCTCGTGGTGACAAGCCCAAAAAATGTCAATTTTTGGTCTTGTCACCACGGCCTCTCCTGTGTGCACGTGATGCATCATAGCTCAAATCCAAATGCACAGAAATACTCCTGGACCTGGTAGCTACCTTCTGATAGCAAAACGTTGCATTTTGATGTCGACCAAAATTTCCCCCTATTGCCAATGTATATACCTTGTATGTAGATTCATATATAAGTGTATTACGCCTTGTGGTGATCACCTAAGCAATTTGAGATTTCTTTGCTGGTCACCATGGGCTACCTAGTGTCCATGCCTAACTCACCAACACAATTTGGGAAGCATTCTGATTGTCCTGAGTGCGCTATAAGCCTCGTGGTGACAAGCCCAAAAAATGTCAATTTTTGGTCTTGTCACCACGGCCTCTCCTGTGTGCACGTGATGCATCATAGCTCAAATCCAAATACACAGACACACTCCTGGACCTGGTAGCTACCTTCTGATAGCAAAAGCCCAACCCTAAATTCGAAATTAATCCCAACCCTAACCCTAACCCTAACCCTAATAGAATCGCTAACCCTAAAAATAAATTGTGTTGGTGAGTTAGGCATGGACACTAGGTAGCCCTTGGTGACCAGCAAAGAAATCTCAAATTGCTTAGGTGATCACCCAAGGCGTAATACACGCATATATGAATCTACATACAAGGTATATACATTGGCAATAGGGGGAAATTTTAGTCGACGTCAAAATGCAACTTTTTGCTATCAGAAGGTAGCTACCAGGACCAGGAGTGTGTCTGTGCATTCGGATTTCATCTATAATGCATCACGTGAACACAGGAGAGGCCGTGGTGACAAGACCAAAAATTGACATTTTTTGGGCTTGTCACCACGAGGCTTATAGCGCACTCAGGACAATCAGAATGCTTACCAAATTGTGTTGGTGAGTTAGGCATGGACACTAGGTAGCCCTTGGTGACCAGCAAAGAAATCTCAAATTGCTTAGGTGATCACCCAAGGCGTAATACACGCATATATGAATCTACATACAAGGTATATACATTGGCAATAGGGGGAAATTTTGGTCGACATCAAAATGCAACTTTTTGCTATCAGAAGGTAGCTACCAGGACCAGGAGTGTGTCTGTGCATTTGGATTTCATCTATCATGCATCACGTGCACACAGGAGAGGCCGTGGTGACAAGACCAAAAATTGACATTTTTTTTGCTTGTCACCACGAGGCTTATAGCGCACTCAGGACAATCAGAATGCTTCCCAAATTGTGTTGGTGAGTTAGGCATGGACACTAGGTAGCCCTTGGTGACCAGCAAAGAAATCTCAAATTGCTTAGGTGATCACCCAAGGCGTAATACACTTATATATGAATCTACATACAAGGTATATACATTGGCAATAGGGGGAAATTTTAGTCGATGTCAAAATGCAACTTTTTGCTATCAGAAGGTAGCTACCAGGTCCAGGAGTGTGTCTGTGCATTTGGATTTGAGCTATGATGCATCACGTGCATACAGGAGAGGCCGTGGTGACAAGACCAAAAATTGACATTTTTTGGGCTTGTCACCACGAGGCTTATAGCGCACTCAGGACAATCAGAATGCTTACGAAATTGTGTTGGTGAGTTAGGCATGGACACTAGGTAGCCCTTGGTGACCAGCAGAGAAATGTCAAATTACTCAGGTGAACTGAAGAAGGGTTAGGGTTAGGTCATGTATATTTTTAGGGTTAGAGATGCTATTAGGGTTAGGGTTAGGGGTAGGGTTAGGGTTAATTTTGAATTCAGGGTTAGGCTTTTGCTATCAAAAGGAAGCTACTAGGACCAGGAGTGTGTCTGTGCATTCGGATTTCAGCTATGATGCATCACGTGAACACAGGAGAGGCCGTGGTGACAAGACCAAAAATTGACAATTTTTGCGCTTGTCACCACAAGGCTTATAGCGCACTCAGGACAATCAGAATGCTTACCAAATTGTGTTGGTGAGTTAGGCATGGACACTAGGTAGCCCTTGGTGACCAGCAAAGAAATATCAAATTGCTTAGGTGATCACCCAAGGCGTAATAAACGCATATATGAATATACATTCAAAGTATGTACATTGGCAATAGGGGGAAATTTTGGTCGACATCAAAATGCAACTTTTTGCTATCAGAAGGTAGCTACCAGGTCCAGGAGTGTGTCTGTGCATTTGGATTTCAGCTATGATGCATCACGTGCACACAGGAGAGGCCGTGGTGACAAGACCAAAAATTGACATTTTTTGGGCTTGTCACCACGAGGCTTATAGCGCACTCAGGACAATCAGAATGCTTCCCAAATTGTGTTGGTGAGTTAGGCATGGACACTAGGTAGCCCTTGGTGACCAGCAAAGAAATCTCAAATTGCTTAGGTGATCACCCAATGCGTAATACACTTATATATGAATCTACATACAAGGTATATACATTGGCAATAGGGGGAAATTTAGGTCGACATCAAAATGCAACTTTTTACTATCAGAAGGTAGCTACCAGGACCAGGAGTGTGTCTGTGCATTCGGATTTCATCTATGATGCATCACGTGCACACAGGAGAGGCCGTGGTGACAAGACCAAAAATTGACATTTTTTGCGCTTGTCACCACGAGGCTTATAGCGCACTCAGGACAATCAGAATGCTTACCAAATTGTGTTGGTGAGTTAGGCATGGACATTAGGTAGCCCTTGGTGACCAGCAAAGAAATCTCAAATTGCTTAGGTGATCACCCAAGGCGTAATACACGCATATATGAATCTACATACAAGGTATATACATTGGCAATAGGGGGAAATTTTAGTCGACGTCAAAATGCAACTTTTTGCTATCAGAAGGTAGCTACCAGGTCCAGGAGTGTGTCTGTGAATTCGGATTTGAGCTATGATGCATCACGTGCATAAAGGAGAGGCCGTGGTGACAAGACCAAAAATTGACATTTTTTGCGCTTGTCACCACGAGGCTTATAGCGCACTCAGGACAATCAGAATGCTTCCCAAATTGTGTTGGTGAGTTAGGCATGGACACTAGGTAGCCCTTGGTGACCAGCAAAGAAATCTCAAATTGCTTAGGTGATCACCCAAGGCGTAATACACTTATAATATATGAATCTACATACAAGGTATATACATTGGCAATAGGGGGAAATTTTAGTCGACATCAAAATGCAACTTTTTGCTATCAGAAGGTAGCTACCAGGACCAGGAGTGTGTCTGTGCATTCGGATTTCATCTATAATGCATCACGTGAACACTGGAGAGGCCGTGGTGACAAGACCAAAAATTGACATTTTTTGGGCTTGTCACCACGAGGCTTATAGCGCACTCACGACAATCAGAATGCTTCCCAAATAGTGTTGGTGAGTTAGGCATGGACACTAGGTAGCCCTTGGTGACCAGAAAAGAAATCTCAAATTGCTTAGGTGATCACCCAATGCGTAATACACTTATATATGAATCTACATACAAGGTATATACATTGGCAATAGGGGGAAATTTTGGTCGACATCAAAATGCAACTTTTTGCTATCAGAACGTAGCTACCAGGACCAGGAGTGTGTCTGTGCATTCGGATTTGAGCTATGATGCATCACGTGCACACAGGAGAGGCCGTGGTGACAAGACCAAAAATTGACATTTTTTGGGCTTGTCACCACGAGGCTTATAGCGCACTCAGGACAATCAGAATGCTTACGAAATTGTGTTGGTGAGTTAGGCACGGACACTAGGTAGCCCTTGGTGACCAGCAAAGAAATCTCAAATTGCTTAGGTGATCACCCAAGGCGTAATACACGCATATATGAATCTACATACAAGGTATATACATTGGCAATAGGGGGAAATTTTAGTCGACGTCAAAATGCAACTTTTTGCTATCAGAAGGTAGCTACCAGGACCAGGAGTGTGTCTGTGCATTCGGATTTCATCTATGATGCATCACGTGAACACTGGAGAGGCCGTGGTGACAAGACCAAAAATTGACATTTTTTGGGCTTGTCACCACGAGGCTTATAGCGCACTCAGGACAATCAGAATGCTTACGAAATTGTGTTGGTGAGTTAGGCATGGACACTAGGTAGCCCTTGGTGACCAGCAAAGAAATCTCAAATTGCTTAGGTGATCACCCAATGCGTAATACACTTATATATGAATCTACATACAAGGTATATACATTGGTAATAGGGGGAAATTTTGGTCGACATCAAAATGCAACTTTTTGCTATCAGAAGGTAGCTACCAGGACCAGGAGTGTGTCTGTGCATTTGGATTTCATCTATGTTGCATCACGTGCACACAGGAGAGGCCGTGGTGACAAGACCAAAAATTGACATTTTTTGGGCTTGTCACCACGAGGCTTATAGCGCACTCAGGACAATCAGAATGCTTCCCAAATTGTGTTGGTGCGTTAGGCATGGACACTAGGTAGCCCTTGGTGACCAGCAAAGAAATCTCAAATTGCTTAGGTGATCACCCAATGCGTAATACACTTATATATGAATCTACATACAAGGTATATACATTGGCAATAGGGGGAAATTTTGGTCGACATCAAAATGCAACTTTTTGCTATCAGAAGGTAGCTACCAGGTCCAGGAGTGTGTCTGTGCATTCGGATTTCATCTATGATGCATCACGTGCACACAGGAGAGGCCGTGGTGACAAGACCAAAAATTGACATTTTTTTTGCTTGTCACCACGAGGCTTATAGCGCACTCAGGACAATCAGAATGCTTCCCAAATTGTGTTGGTGAGTTAGGCATGGACACTAGGTAGCCCTTGGTGACCAGATAAGAAATCTCAAATTGCTTAGGTGATCACCACAAGGCGTAATACACTTATATATGAATCTACATACAAGGTATATACATTGGCAATTGGGGGAAATTTTAGTCGAAGTCAAAATGCAACTTTTTGCTATCAGAAGGTAGCTACCAGGACCAGGAGTGTGTCTGTGCATTCGGATTTCATCTATGATGCATCACGTGCACACAGGAGAGGCCGTGGTGACAAGACCAAAAATTGACATTGTTTTTGCTTGTCACCACGAGGATTATAGCGCACTCAGGACAATCAGAATGCTTCCCAAATTGTGTTGGTGAGTTAGGCATGGACACTAGGTAGCCCTTGGTGACCAGCAAAGAAATCTCAAATTGCTTAGGTGATCACCCAAGGCGTAATACACTTATATATGAATCTACATACAAGGTATATACATTGGCAATAGGGGGAAATTTTGGTCGACATCAAAATGCAACTTTTTGCTATCAGAACGTAGCTACCAGGACCAGGAGTGTGTCTGTGCATTCGGATTTCATCTATGTTGCATCACGTGCACACAGGAGAGGCCGTGGTGACAAGACCAAAAATTGACATTTTTTGGGCTTGTCACCACGAGGCTTATAGCGCACTCAGGACAATCAGAATGCTTACCAAATTGTGTTGGTGAGTTAGGCATGGACATTAGGTAGCCCTTGGTGACCAGCAAAGAAATCTCAAATTGCTTAGGTGATCACCCAAGGCGTAATACACGCATATATGAATCTACATACAAGGTATATACATTGGCAATAGGGGGAAATTTTGGTCGACATCAAAATGCAACTTTTTGCTATCAGAAGGTAGCTACCAGGTCCAGGAGTGTGTCTGTGCATTCGGATTTCATCTATGATGCATCACGTGCACACAGGAGAGGCCGTGGTGACAAGACCAAAAATTGACATTTTTTGGGCTTGTCACCACGAGGCTTATAGCGCACTCAGGACAATCAGAATGCTTACCAAATTGGGTTGGTGAGTTAGGCATGGACACTAGGTAGCCCTTGGTGACCAGCAAAGAAATCTCAAATTGCTTAGGTGATCACCAAAGGCATAATACACTTATATATGAATCTACATACAAGGTATATACATTGGCAATAGGGGGAAATTTTGGTCGACGTCAAAATGCAACTTTTTGCTATCAGAAGGTAGCTACCAGGTCCAGGAGTGTGTCTGTGCATTCGGATTTCAGCTATGATGCATCACGTGAACACTGGAGAGGCCGTGGTGACATGACCAAAAATTGACATTTTTTGGGCTTGTCACCACGAGGCTTATAGCGCACTCAGGACAATCAGAATGCTTACGAAATTGTGTTGGTGAGTTAGGCATGGACACTAGGTAGCCCTTGGTGACCAGCAAAGAAATCTCAAATTGCTTAGGTGATCACCCAATGCGTAATACACTTATATATGAATCTACATACAAGGTATATACATTGGTAATAGGGGGAAATTTTGGTCGACATCAAAATGCAACTTTTTGCTATCAGAAGGTAGCTACCAGGACCAGGAGTGTGTCTGTGCATTTGGATTTCAGCTATGATGCACCACGTGCACACAGGAGAGGCCGTGGTGACAAGACCAAAAATTGACATTTTTTGGGCTTGTCACCACGAGGCTTATAGCGCACTCAGGACAATCAGAATGCTTCCCAAATTGTGTTGGTGCGTTAGGCATGGACACTAGGTAGCCCTTGGTGACCAGCAAAGAAATCTCAAATTGCTTAGGTGATCACCCAATGCGTAATACACTTATATATGAATCTACATACAAGGTATATACATTGGCAATAGGGGGAAATTTTGGTCGACATCAAAATGCAACTTTTTGCTATCAGAAGGTAGCTACCAGGTCCAGGAGTGTGTCTGTGCATTCGGATTTCATCTATGATGCATCACGTGCACACAGGAGAGGCCGTGGTGACAAGACCAAAAATTGACATTTTTTTTGCTTGTCACCACGAGGCTTATAGCGCACTCAGGACAATCAGAATGCTTCCCAAATTGTGTTGGTGAGTTAGGCATGGACACTAGGTAGCCCTTGGTGACCAGAAAAGAAATCTCAAATTGCTTAGGTGATCACCCAAGGCGTAATACACGCATATATGAATCTACATACAAGGTATATACATTGGCAATAGGGGGAAATTTTAGTCGATGTCAAAATGCAACTTTTTGCTATCAGAAGGTAGCTACCAGGTCCAGGAGTGTGTCTGTGCATTTGGATTTGAGCTATGATGCATCACGTGCACACAGGAGAGGCCGTGGTGACAAGACCAAAAATTGACATTTTTTTTGCTTGTCACCACGAGGCTTATAGCGCACTCAGGACAATCAGAATGCTTCCCAAATTGTGTTGGTGAGTTAGGCATGGACACTAGGTAGCCCTTGGTGACCAGCAGAGAAATCTCAAATTGCTTAGGTGATCACCACAAGGCGTAATACACTTATATATGAATATACATACAAGGTATATACATTGGAAATAGGGGGAAATTTTGGTCGACATCAAAATGCAACTTTTTGCTATCAGAAGGTAGCTACCAGGTCCAGGAGTGTGTCTGTGCATTTGGATTTCAGCTATGATGCATCACGTGCATACAGGAGAGGCTGTGGTGACAAGACTAAAAATTGACATTTTTTGGGCTTGTCACCACGAGGCTTATAGCGCACTCAGGACAATCAGAATGCTTCCCAAATTGTGTTGGTGAGTTAGGCATGGACACTAGGTAGCCTTTGGTGACCAGCAAAGAAATCTCAAATTGCTTAGGTGATCACCCAAGGCGTAATACACTTATATATGAATCTACATACAAGGTATATACATTGGCAATATGGGGAAATTTTGGTCGACATTAAAATGCATCCTTTTTCCTATCAGAAGGTAGCTACCAGGACCAGGAGTGTGTCTGTGCATTTGGATTTGAGCTATGATGCACCACGTGCACACAGGAGAGGCCGTGGTGACAAGACCAAAAATTGACATTTTTTGGGCTTGTCACCACGAGGCTTATAGCGCACTCAGGACAATCAGAATGCTTCCCAAATAGTGTTGGTGAGTTAGGCATGGACACTAGGTAGCCCATGGTGACCAGCAAAGAAATCTCAAATTGCTTAGGTGATCACCCAAGGCGTAATACACTTATATATGAATATACATACAAGGTATATACATTGGCAATATAGGGAAATTTTGGTCGACATTAAAATGCATCCTTTTTCCTATCAGAAGGTAGCTACCAGGACCAGGAGTGTGTCTGTGCATTTGGATTTGAGCTATGATGCACCACGTGCACACAGGAGAGGCCGTGGTGACAAGACCAAAAATTGACATTTTTTGGGCTTGTCACCACGAGGCTTATAGCGCACTCAGGACAATCAGAATGCTTCCCAAATAGTGTTGGTGAGTTAGGCATGGACACTAGGTAGCCCATGGTGACTAGCAAAGAAATCTCAAATTGCTTAGGTGATCACCCAAGGCGTAATACACTTATATATGAATATACATACAAGGTATATACATTGGCAATAGGGGGAAATTTTGGTCGACATCAAAATGCAACTTTTTGCTATCAGAAGGTAGCTACCAGGTCCAGGAGTGTGTCTGTGCATTTGGATTTCAGCTATGATGCATCACGTGCATACAGGAGAGGCTGTGGTGACAAGACTAAAAATTGACATTTTTTGGGCTTGTCACCACGAGGCTTATAGCGCACTCACGACAATCAGAATGCTTGCGAAATTGTGTTGGTGAGTTAGGCATGGACACTAGGTAGCCCATGGTGACCAGAAAAGAAATCTCAAATTGCTTAGGTGATCACCACAAGGCGTATTACACGCATATATGAATGTACATACAAAGTATATACATTCTATTATATGTGGCACTGGGGGGGAAATTTTGGTCGACATCAAAATGCAACTTTTTGCTATCAGAAGGTAGCTACCAGGACCAGGAGTGTGTCTGTGCATTTGGATTTGAGCTATGATGCATCACGTGCATACAGGAGAGGCCGTGGTGACAAGACCAAAAATTGACATTTTTTGGGCTTGTCACCACGAGGCTTATAGCGCACTCAGGACAATCAGAATGCTTGCGAAATTGTGTTGGTGAGTTAGGCATGGACACTAGGTAGCCCATGGTGACCAGAAAAGAAATCTCAAATTGCTTAGGTGATCACCACAAGGCGTATTACATGCATATATGAATGTACATACAAAGTATATACATTCTATTATATGTGGCACTGGGGGGAAATTTTGGTCGACATCAAAATGCATCCTTTTTGCTATCAGAAGGTAGCTACCAGGTCCAGGAGTGTGTCTGTGCATTTGGATTTCAGCTATGATGCATCACGTGCACAAAGGAGAGGCCGTGGTGACAAGACCAAAAATTGACATTTTTGGGCTTGTCACCACGAGGCTTATAGCGCACTCAGGACAATCAGAATGCTTGCGAAATTGTGTTGGTGAGTTAGGCATGGATACTAGGTAGCCCTTGGTGACCAGAAAAGAAATCTCAAATTGCTTAGGTGATCACCCAAGGCGGAATACACTTATATATGAATCTACATACAAAGTATATACATTGGCAATAGGGGGAAATTTTGGTCGACATCAAAATGCAACTGTTTGCTATCAGAAGGTAGCTACCAGGTCCAGAAGTGTGTCTGTGTATTTGGATTTGAGCTATGATGCATCACGTGCATACAGGAGAGGCTGTGGTGACAAGACCAAAAATTGACATTTTTTGGGCTAGTCACCACGAGGCTTATAGCGCACTCAGGACAATCAGAATGCTTACGAAATTGTGTTGGTGAGTTAGGCATGGACACTAGGTAGCCCTTTGTGACCAGAAAAGAAATCTCAAATTGCTTAGGTGATCACCACAAGGCGTATTACATGCATATATGAATGTACATACAAAGTATATACATTCTATTATATGTGGCACTGGGGGGAAATTTTGGTCGACATCAAAATGCATCCTTTTTGCTATCAGAAGGTAGCTACCAGGTCCAGGAGTGTGTCTGTGCATTTGGATTTCAGCTATGATGCATCACGTGCACACAGGAGAGGCCGTGGTGACAAGACCAAAAATTGACATTTTTAGGGCTTGTCACCACGAGGCTTATAGCGCACTCACGACAATCAGAATGCTTGCGAAATTGTGTTGGTGAGTTAGGCATGGACACTAGGTAGCCCTTGGTGACCAGCAAAGAAATCTCAAATTGCTTAGGTGATCACCCAATGCGTAATACACTTATACATGAATCTACATACAAAGTATATACATTGGTAATAGGGGGAAATTTTGGTCGACATTAAAATGCATCCTTTTTGCTATCAGAAGGTAGCTACCAGGTCCAGGAGTGTGTCTGTGCATTTGGATTTCATCTATGATGCATCACGTGCACACAGGAGAGGCCGTGGTGACAAGACCAAAAATTGACATTTTTTGGGCTTGTCACCACGAGGCTTATAGCGCACTCAGGACAATCAGAATGCTTACCAAATTGGGTTGGTGAGTTAGGCATGGACACTAGGTAGCCCTTGGTGAACAGAAAAGAAATCTCAAATTGCTTAGGTGATCACCACAAGGCGTAATACACGCATATATGAATCTACATACAAAGTATATACATTGGCAATAGGGGGAAATTTTGGTCGACATCAAAATGCATCCTTTTTGCTATCAGAAGGTAGCTACCAGGTCCAGGAGTGTGTCTGTGCATTTGGATTTCAGCTATGATGCATCACGTGTACACAGGAGAGGCCGTGGTGACAAGACCAAAAATTGACATTTTTTGGGCTTGTCACCACGAGGCTTATAGCGCACTCAGGACAATCAGAATGCTTGCGAAATTGTGTTGGTGAGTTAGGTATGGACACTAGGTAGCCCTTGGTGACCACCAAAGAAATCTCAAATTGCTTAGGTGATCACCACAAGGCGTATTACACGCATATATGAATGTACATGCAAAGTATATACATTGGCAAATGGGGGGAAATTTTGGTCGACATCAAAATGCATCCTTTTTTCTATCAGAAGGTAGCTACCAGGTCCAGGAGTGTGTCTGTGCATTTGGATTTCAGCTATGATGCATCACGTGCACACAGGAGAGGCCGTGGTGACAAGACCAAAAATTGACATTTTTTGGGCTTGTCACCACGAGGCTTATAGCGCACTCAGGACAATCAGAATGCTTGCGAAATTGTGTTGGTGAGTTAGGCATGGACACTAGGTAGCCCTTGGTGACCAGAAAAGAAATCTCAAATTGCTTAGGTGATCACCCAAGGCGTAATACACGCATATATGAATCTACATACAAAGTATATACATTGGCAATAGGGGGAAATTTTGGTCGACATCAAAATGCATCCTTTTTGCTATCAGAAGGTAGCTACCAGGTCCAGGAGTGTGTCTGTGCATTTGGATTTCAGCTATGATGCATCACGTGTACACAGGAGAGGCCGTGGTGACAAGACCAAAAATTGACATTTTTTGGGCTTGTCACCACGAGGCTTATAGCGCACTCAGGACAATCAGAATGCTTGCGAAATTGTGTTGGTGAGTTAGGTATGGACACTAGGTAGCCCTTGGTGACCACCAAAGAAATCTCAAATTGCTTAGGTGATCACCACAAGGCGTATTACACGCATATATGAATGTACATGCAAAGTATATACATTGGCAAATGGGGGGAAATTTTGGTCGACATCAAAATGCATCCTTTTTGCTATCAGAAGGTAGCTACCAGGTCCAGGAGTGTGTCTGTGCATTTGGATTTCAGCTATGATGCACCACGTGCACACAGGAGAGGCCGTGGTGACAAGACCAAAAATTGACATTTTTTGGGCTTGTCACCACGAGGCTAATAGCGCACTCAGGACAATCAGAATGCTTGCGAAATTGTGTTGGTGAGTTAGGCATGGACACTAGGTAGCCCTTGGTGAACAGAAAAGAAATCTCAAATTGCTTAGGTGATCACCACAAGGCGTATTACACGCATATATGAATGTACATACAAAGTATATACATTCTATTATATGTGGCACTGGGGGGGAAATTTTTGTCGACATCAAAATGCATCCTTTTTGCTATCAGAAGGTAGCTACCAGGTCCAGGAGTGTGTCTGTGCATTTGGATTTGAGCTATGATGCATCACGTGCACACAGGAGAGGCCGTTGTGACAAGACCAAAAATTGACATTTTTTGGGCTTGTCACCACGAGGCTTATAGCGCACTCATGACAATCAGAATGCTTGCGAAATTGTGTTGGTGAGTTAGGCATGGACACTAGGTAGCCCTTGGTGACCAGATAAGAAATCTCAAATTGCTTAGGTGATCACCCAAGGCGTAATACACGCATATATGAATCTACATACAAAGTATATACATTGGCAATATGGGGAAATTTTGGTCGACATCAAAATGCAACTGTTTGCTATCAGAAGGTAGCTACTAGGTCCAGGAGTGTGTCTGTGCATTTGGATTTCAGCTATGATGCATCACGTGCACACAGGAGAGGCCGTGGTGACAAGACCAAAAATTGACATTTTTTGGGCTTGTCACCACGAGGCTTATAGCGCACTCACGACAATCAGAATGCTTGCGAAATTGTGTTGGTGAGTTAGGCATGGACACTAGGTAGCCCTTGGTGAACAGAAAAGAAATCTCAAATTGCTTAGGTGATCACCACAAGGCGTAATACACGCATATATGAATCTACATACAAAGTATATACATTCTATTATATGTGGCACTGGGGGGAAATTTTGGTCGACATCAAAATGCATCCTTTTTGCTATCAGAAGGTAGCTACCAGGTCCAGGAGTGTGTCTGTGCATTTGGATTTCAGCTATGATGCACCACGTGCACACAGGAGAGGCCGTGGTGACAAGACCAAAAATTGACATTTTTTGGGCTTGTCACCACGAGGCTAATAGCGCACTCAGGACAATCAGAATGCTTGCGAAATTGTGTTGGTGAGTTAGGCATGGACACTAGGTAGCCCTTGGTGAACAGAAAAGAAATCTCAAATTGCTTAGGTGATCACCACAAGGCGTATTACACGCATATATGAATGTACATACAAAGTATATACATTCTATTATATGTGGCACTGGGGGGGAAATTTTTGTCGACATCAAAATGCATCCTTTTTGCTATCAGAAGGTAGCTACCAGGTCCAGGAGTGTGTCTGTGCATTTGGATTTGAGCTATGATGCATCACGTGCACACAGGAGAGGCCGTTGTGACAAGACCAAAAATTGACATTTTTTGGGCTTGTCACCACGAGGCTTATAGCGCACTCATGACAATCAGAATGCTTGCGAAATTGTGTTGGTGAGTTAGGCATGGACACTAGGTAGCCCTTGGTGACCAGATAAGAAATCTCAAATTGCTTAGGTGATCACCCAAGGCGTAATACACGCATATATGAATCTACATACAAAGTATATACATTGGCAATATGGGGAAATTTTGGTCGACATCAAAATGCAACTGTTTGCTATCAGAAGGTAGCTACTAGGTCCAGGAGTGTGTCTGTGCATTTGGATTTCAGCTATGATGCATCACGTGCACACAGGAGAGGCCGTGGTGACAAGACCAAAAATTGACATTTTTTGGGCTTGTCACCACGAGGCTTATAGCGCACTCACGACAATCAGAATGCTTGCGAAATTGTGTTGGTGAGTTAGGCATGGACACTAGGTAGCCCTTGGTGAACAGAAAAGAAATCTCAAATTGCTTAGGTGATCACCACAAGGCGTAATACACGCATATATGAATCTACATACAAAGTATATACATTCTATTATATGTGGCACTGGGGGGAAATTTTGGTCGACATCAAAATGCATCCTTTTTGCTATCAGAAGGTAGCTACCAGGTCCAGGAGTGTGTCTGTGCATTTGGATTTGAGCTATGATGCATCACGTGCACACAGGAGAGGCCGTTGTGACAAGACCAAAAATTGACATTTTTTGGGCTTGTCACCACGAGGCTTATAGCGCACTCACGACAATCAGAATGCTTGCGAAATTGTGTTGGTGAGTTAGGCATGGACACTAGGTAGCCCTTGGTGAACAGAAAAGAAATCTCAAATTGCTTAGGTGATCACCACAAGGCGTATTACATGCATATATGAATGTACATACAAAGTATATACATTCTATTATATGTGGCACTGGGGGGAAATTTTGGTTGACATCAAAATGCATCCTTTTTGCTATCAGAAGGTAGCTACTAGGTCCAGGAGTGTGTCTGTGCATTTGGATTTCAGCTATGATGCATCACGTGCACACAGGAGAGGCCGTGGTGACAAGACCAAAAATTGACATTTTTTGGGCTTGTCACCACGAGGCTTATAGCGCACTCAGGACAATCAGAATGCTTGCGAAATTGTGTTGGTGAGTTAGGCATGGACACTAGGTAGCCCTTGGTGAACAGAAAAGAAATCTCAAATTGCTTAGGTGATCACCACAAGGCGTATTACACGCATATATGAATCTACATACAAAGTATATACATTCTATTATATTTGGCACTGGGGGGAAATTTTGGTCGACATCAAAATGCATCCTTTTTGCTATCAGAAGGTAGCTACCAGGTCCAGGAGTGTGTCTGTGCATTTGGATTTGAGCTATGATGCATCACGTGCACACAGGAGAGGCCGTGGTGACAAGACCAAAAATTGACATTTTTTGGGCTTGTCACCACGAGGCTTATAGCGCACTCAGAACAATCAGAATGCTTGCGAAATTGTGTTGGTGAGTTAGGCATGGACACTAGGTAGCCCTTGGTGACCAGAAAAGAAATCTCAAATTGCTTAGGTGATCACCCAAGGCGTAATACACGCATATATGAATCTACATACAAAGTATATACATTGGCAATAGGGGGAAATTTTGGTCGACATCAAAATGCAACTGTTTGCTATCAGAAGGTAGCTACCAGGTCCAGGAGTGTGTCTGTGCATTTGGATTTCAGCTATGATGCATCACGTGCACACAGGAGAGGCCGTGGTGACAAGACCAAAAATTGACATTTTTTGGGCTTGTCACCACGAGGCTTATAGCGCACTCAGGACAATCAGAATGCTTCCCAAATTGTGTTGGTGAGTTAGGCATGGACACTAGGTAGCCCTTGGTGAACAGAAAAGAAATCTCAAATTGTTTAGGTGATCACCCAAGGCGTAATACACGCATATATGAATCTACATACAAAGTATATACATTGGCAATATGGGGAAATTTTGGTCGACATCAAAATGCAACTTTTTGCTATCAGAAGGTAGCTACCAGGTCCAGGAGTGTGTCTGTGCATTTGGATTTGAGCTATGATGCATCACGTGCACACAGGAGAGGCCGTTGTGACAAGACCAAAAATTGACATTTTTTGGGCTTGTCACCACGAGGCTTATAGCGCAATCAGGACAATCAGAATGCTTGCGAAATTGTGTTGGTGAGTTAGGCATGGACACTAGGTAGCCCTTGGTGAACAGAAAAGAAATCTCAAATTGCTTAGGTGATCACCACAAGGCGTAATACACTTATATATGAATCTACATACAAAGTATATACATTCTATTATATGTGGCACTGGGGGGAAATTTTGGTCGACATCAAAATGCATCCTTTTTGCTATCAGAAGGTAGCTACTAGGTCCAGGAGTGTGTCTGTGCATTTGGATTTCAGCTATGATGCATCACGTGCACACAGGAGAGGCCGTGGTGACAAGACCAAAAATTGACATTTTTTGGGCTTGTCACCACGAGGCTTATAGCGCACTCACGACAATCAGAATGCTTGCGAAATTGTGTTGGTGAGTTAGGCATGGACACTAGGTAGCCCTTGGTGACCAGAAAAGAAATCTCAAATTGCTTAGGTGATCACCCAAGGCGTAATACACGCATATATGAATCTACATACAAAGTATATACATTGGCAATAGGGGGAAATTTTGGTCGACATCAAAATGCAACTTTTTGCTATCAGAAGGTAGCTACTAGGTCCAGGAGTGTGTCTGTGCATTTGGATTTCAGCTATGATGCATCATGTGCACACAGGAGAGGCCGTTGTGACAAGACCAAAAATTGACATTTTTTGGGCTTGTCACCACGAGGCTTATAGCGCAATCAGGACAATCAGAATGCTTACGAAATTGTGTTGGTGAGTTAGGCATGGACACTAGGTAGCCCTTGGTGACCAGAAAAGAAATCTCAAATTGCTTAGGTGATCACCACAAGGCGTAATACACTTATATATGAATCTACATACAAAGTATATACATTCTATTATATGTGGCACTGGGGGGAAATTTTGGTCGACATCAAAATGCATCCTTTTTGCTATCAGAAGGTAGCTACTAGGTCCAGGAGTGTGTCTGTGCATTTGGATTTCAGCTATGATGCATCACGTGCACACAGGAGAGGCCGTGGTGACAAGACCAAAAATTGACATTTTTTGGGCTTGTCACCACGAGGCTTATAGCGCACTCAGGACAATCAGAATGCTTACCAAATTGTGTTGGTGAGTTAGGCATGGACACTAGGTAGCCCTTGGTGAACAGAAAAGAAATCTCAAATTGCTTAGGTGATCACCCAAGGCGTAATACACGCATATATGAATCTACATACAAAGTATATACATTGGCAATAGGGGGAAATTTTGGTCGACATCAAAATGCAACTTTTTGCTATCAGAAGGTAGCTACTAGGTCCAGGAGTGTGTCTGTGCATTTGGATTTCAGCTATGATGCATCACGTGCACACAGGAGAGGCCGTGGTGACAAGACCAAAAATTGACATTTTTTGGGCTTGTCACCACGAGGCTTATAGCGCACTCAGGACAATCAAAATGCTTACGAAATTGTGTTGGTGAGTTAGGCATGGACACTAGGTAGCCCTTGGTGACCAGAAAAGAAATCTCAAATTGCTTAGGTGATCATCCAAGGCGTAATACACTTATATATGAATCTACATTCAAAGTATATACATTGGCAATAGGGGGAAATTTTGGTCGACATCAAAATGCATCCTTCTTGCTATCAGAAGGTAGCTACCAGGTCCAGGAGTGTGTCTGTGCATTTGGATTTGAGCTATGATGCATCACATGCACACAGGAGAGGCCCTGGTGACAACTCAAAAAATTGACATTTTTTGGGCTTGTCACCACGAGGCTTATAACGCACTCAGGACAATCAGAATGTTTCCAAAATTGTGTTGGAGAGTTTGGTATGGACACTGGGTAGCCCTTGGTGAACAGAAAAGAAATCTCAAATTGCTTAGGTGATCACCACAAGGCGTATTACACGCATATATGAATCTACATACAAAGTATATACATTCTATTATATGTGGCACTGGGGGGAAATTTTGGTCCATATCAAACTGCATCCTTTTTGCTATCAGAAGGTAGCTACTAGGTCCAGGAGTGTGCCTGTGTAATCGGATTTCAGCTATGATGCATCACGTGCACACTGGAGAGGCCGTGGTGACAAGACCAAAAATTGACATTTTTTGGGCTTGTCACCACGAGGCTTATAACGCACTCAGGACAATCAGAATGCATACGAAATTGTGTTGGTGAGTTTGGTATAGACACTGGGTAGCCCTTGGTGAACAGAAAAGAAATCTCAAATTGCTTAGGTGATCACCACAAGGCGTAGTACACGCATATATGAATCTACATACAAAGTATATACATTCTATTATATGTGGCACTGGGGGGAAATTTTGGTCGACATCAAAATGCATCCTTTTTGCTATCAGAAGGTAGCTACCAGGTCCAGGAGTGTGTCTGTGCAATCGGATTTGAGCTATGATGCATCACGTGCACACAGGAGAGGCCGTGGTGACAACTCCAAAAATTGACATTTTTTGGCTTGTCACCACGAGGCTTATAACGCACTCAGGACAATCAGAATGGACACTGGGTAGCCCTTGGTGAACAGAAAAGAAATCTCAAATTGCTTAGGTGATCACCACAAGGCGTATTACACGCATATATGAATGTACATACAAAGTATATACATTCTATTATATGTGGCACTGGGGGGAAATTTTGGTCGACATCAAAATGCATCTTTTTTGTTATCAGAATGACTGTACTAGGTCAAGGAGTGTGTCTGTGCATTCGAATTCCTCAAACTTCCTGAGAAGACGGCCATGCTGGTGTCAGAGGGAAAGGGGGGTCACTGACACCTATGTCACCGGTGGGAAATACAAAATGGCGTGTGCCGGTCGACGAGATATGTACCTAAATACCTGACCCATTGTAGCATAATGCAGTGTGCTAGATTTGGTATACATAATATACTTATTGTGTTGACATTGTGATAATAGATTATTGTAAAACAGGTACTGGCAATAGTTCTATTTTGATGTGTGTGTTTGCAGTGCTACACAGAACTATTAATTTTGCATGTGGAGGTCTGTCTTGTTTCCCACCAGAACAAGTGGTACTCTGAGAGCAGATGTAATACTTGAGTATGATAATCACAGTGGATCGCATAATGATGTACTCACTGGTTACTACCGGTCATGTCCAGTATCTTGTCATGAATGATCTTCACTACTTCAAAACTGAACACAAAGCAAGTGAAAATATTCTATCAGTTAATATACCTCAACCCATACCCTACACAACCACACCTCGAAGATGCAATTTGGTAATATCTTCTCTTTGCAGAGGAATACTGCTGTGTCCCTTACAGTGTTCGCGCATTCTCCGACGAAGTTTCTATCACAGGAAAGCAATAATACACATACAGTCTGGAATGTAGGAAAACTTTACATACCCTCGGGTTTTATAGTATTAAAAACTGAAGACTTTGTAAAGCTCCCTCGCCGTAGCTACGAGCTACGTAGCTCCACCATCTTCGAGTATATTCGAATTTAGGAAATACTGCAACGTCATATAATATGCATTCCTACGCGTAACCACTACAGTGAATTTATATTATTTCTATTGTGCGAACAAAATGGCCGATTTCAAAACGCCGACAATTAGAATTTGGGCTAGAATTTGAGCGCAAAGACTTCAACGAGCTTTAAATCTTCACCGAAGGTTCTTCTAAACCTACTAGAGACGATCAAGTGATTCGAGTGCCTGGGGGTGGCCTATTCTCCGAATTGAACATTGAGGGCAACTTTAAATAGCGCAGATAATAATAATAAAATAGATAGGTCACGGTGGCGGGGTGGTCAGGTGACACGACTCTAGGCTCCAGGTCGCGGGTTCGAATCCTCAAAAGGACGGTTTTTTTCTCTGAAAAAAAATAGCTCACTTCCTGGTGGTCAGTCGCATACTCTCTACAAAGAACCGTAGGGGGGAGCTTTGGGACTTGCGGCTGACCTCCCAGCTAGAATAGTGTCTTCTGCATTCGTGGAATGACGCAAGTACACAGTATCTGTGGAAAGTCCCTGTAAAGCTCTACATATATAGGTGTCTTTGACCCTGAGTGGGTGACTTTTTTATGAATTACAAATCCGACAATTTCTTCATTTCATTAATGTGATCATTATAATACAGTATTTTGATACTTGAACAAATTATGGACAACATAAGGTTGGAAAGAGTGAAAGCTATTGCTCCACCCACGTACTACCATTTTAACTAATATTTATTATGTGATTATGTGTTTATTTTAATTGTCAATAACGAGTATCTATGGCCTAAATAAGTATACCCAACTTAACCTAAGTGACAGTCGATTAGAACAGAGGGAATGGGTATTTCCTGTGAATGTGTAAAAGGGGTGGGTCCTGTATTGATGTTACGGCGTTAAAATCAAGATGCTGATTGTCCCACATGTAGTTAAATTTGATATTAATTTTAACAAAGCCAAAAGGTTTCAAAATGAAAGTAGTCAGTCACCTTTATCAGTTTGGAACACTTACGTATGTTTGCAACAATTTCAACTGAGGAATAATATGACTGAATCAACTTTTTGCATTTTATTAATAAGTAGAATGGTAAATTCAAAAGTTCTCAATTCTTGTTACTGTCAATGCAAAGAACTGTGATATTTCTCTGGAAGTGTTTGGAGAAGACCTGCAGGAAGGCAAGAGCAGAGCAATCACATTTTACATACCAGCTACAGGTATGCACCTAGTGACCCTCTCACCTCAGTCCTTCAATACTGTCCTACTAAACAGTTTGGAGAAGTACCTCTGGAGAGATAAAAATATGTTCACAACAATTTGACTATTTCAGTGGACACAGCTGACCTGTCCTGAATCACAGGTCCAGGAGTGTGTCTGTGCATTTGGATTTCAGCTATGATGCACCACGTGTACACAGGAGAGGCCGTGGTGACAAGACCAAAAATTGACATTTTTTGGGCTTGTCACCACGAGGCTTATAGCGCACTCAGGACAATCAGAATGCTTACCAAATTGTGTTGGTGAGTTAGGCATGGACACTAGGTAGCCCTTGGTGACCAGATAAGAAATCTCAAATTGCTTAGGTGATCACCACAAGGCGTAATACACTTATATATGAATCTACATACAAAGTATATACATTGGCAATAGGGGGAAATTTTGGTCGACATCAAAATGCATCCTTCTTGCTATCAGAAGGTAGCTACTAGGTCCAGGAGTGTGTCTGTGCATTTGGATTTCAGCTATGATGCATCACGTGCACACAGGAGAGGCCGTGGTGACAAGACCAAAAATTGACATTTTTTGGGCTTGTCACCATGAGGCTTATAGCGCACTCAGGACAATCAGAATGCTTGCGAAATTGTGTTGGTGAGTTAGGCATGGACACTAGGTAGCCCTTGGTGACCAGAAAAGAAATCTCAAATTGCTTAGGTGATCACCCAAGGCGTAATACACGCATATATGAATCTACATACAAAGTATATACATTGGCAATAGGGGGAAATTTTGGTCGACATCAAAATGCAACTTTTTGCTATCAGAAGGTAGCTACCAGGTCCAGGAGTGCGTCTGTGCATTCAGATTTGAGCTATGATGCATCACGTGCACACAGGAGAGGCCGTGGTGACAAGACCAAAAATTGACATTTTTTGGGCTTGTCACCACGAGGCTTATAGCGCACTCAGGACAATCAGAATGCTTACAAAATTGTGTTGGTGAGTTAGGCATGGACACTAGGTAGCTATTGGTGACCAGGAAAGAAATCTCAAATTGCTTAGGTGATCACCCAAGGCGTAATACACTTATATATGAATCTACATTCAAAGTATATACATTGGCAATAGGGGGAAATTTTGGTCGACATCAAAATGCATCCTTTTTGCTATCAGAAGGTAGCTACCAGGTCCAGGAGTGTGTCTGTGTATTTGGATTTGAGCTATGATGCATCACGTGCACACAGGAGAGGCCGTGGTGACAAGACCAAAAATTGACATTTTTTGGGCTTGTCACCACGAGGCTTATACCGCACTCAGGACAATCAGAATGCTTACAAAATTGTGTTGGTGAGTTAGGCATGGACACTAGGTAGCTATTGGTGACCAGAAAAGAAATCTCAAATTGCTTAGGTGATCACCCAAGGCGTAATACACTTATATATGAATCTACATTCAAAGTATATACATTGGCAATAGGGGGAAATTTTGGTCGACATCAAAATGCAACTTTTTGCTATCAGAAGGTAGCTACTAGGTCCAGGAGTGTGTCTGTGTATTTGGATTTCAGCTATGATGCATCACGTGCACACAGGAGAGGCCGTGGTGACAAGACCAAAAATTGACATTTTTTGGGCTTGTCACCACGAGGCTTATAGCGCACTCAGGACAATCAGAATGCTTACAAAATTGTGTTGGTGAGTTAGGCATGGACACTAGGTAGCTATTGGTGACCAGGAAAGAAATCTCAAATTGCTTAGGTGATCACCCAAGGCGTAATACACGCATATATGAATCTACATTCAAAGTATATACATTGGCAATAGGGGGAAATTTTGGTCGACATCAAAATGCAACTTTTTGCTATCAGAAGGTAGCTACCAGGTCCAGGAGTGTGTCTGTGTATTTGGATTTGAGCTATGATGCATCACGTGCACACAGGAGAGGCCGTGGTGACAAGACCAAAAATTGACATTTTTTGGGCTTGTCACCACGAGGCTTATAGCGCACTCAGGACAATCAGAATGCTTACCAAATTGTGTTGGTGAGTTAGGCATGGACACTAGGTAGCCCTTGGTGACCAGATAAGAAATCTCAAATTGTTTAGGTGATCACCCAAGGCGTAATACACGCATATATGAATCTACATTCAAAGTATATACATTGGCAATAGGGGGAAATTTTGGTCGACATCAAAATGCAACTTTTTGCTATCAGAAGGTAGCTACCAGGTCCAGGAGTGTGTCTGTGTATTTGGATTTCAGCTATGATGCATCACGTGCACACAGGAGAGGCCGTGGTGACAAGACCAAAAATTGACATTTTTTGGGCTTGTCACCACGAGGCTTATAGCGCACTCAGGACAATCAGAATGCTTACCAAATTGTGTTGGTGAGTTAGGCATGGACACTAGGTAGCCCTTGGTGAACAGATAAGAAATCTCAAATTGCTTAGGTGATCACCCAAGGCGTAATACACGCATATATGAATCTACATACAAAGTATGTACATTGGCAACAGGGGGAAATTTTGGTCGACATCAAAATGCAACTTTTTGCTATCAGAAGGTAGCTACCAGGTCCAGGAGTGTGTCTGTGCATTTGGATTTGAGCTGTGATGCATCACATGCACACAGGAGAGGCCGTGGTGACAAGACCAAAAATTGACATTTTTTGGGCTTGTCACCACGAGGCTTATAACGCACTCAGGACAATCAGAATGTTTCCGAAATTGTGTTGGAGAGTTTGGTATGGACACTAGGTAGCCCTTGGTGAACAGAAAAGAAATCTCAAATTGCTTAGGTGATCACCACAAGGCGTCTTACACGCATATATGAATGTACATACAAAGTATATACATTCTATTATATGTGGCACTGGGGGGAAATTTTGGTCGACATCAAAATGCATCTTTTTTGTTATCAGAATGACTGTACTAGGTCAAGGAGTGTGTCTGTGCATTCGAATTCCTCAAACTTCCTGAGAAGACGGCCATGCTGGTGTCAGAGGGAAAGGGGGGTCACTGACACCTATGTCACCGGTGGGAAATACAAAATGGCGTGTGCCGGTCGACGAGATATGTACCTAAATACCTGACCCATCGTAGCATAATGCAGTGTGCTAGATTTGGTATACATAATATACTTATTGTGTTGACATTGTGATAATAGATTATTGTAAAACAGGTACTGGCAATAGTTCTATTTTGATGTGTGTGTTTGCAGTGCTACACAGAACTATTAATTTTGCATGTGGAGGTCTGTCTTGTTTCCCACCAGAACAAGTGGTACTCTGAGAGCAGATGTAATACTTGAGTATGATAATCACAGTGGATCACATAATGATGTACTCACTGGTTACTACCGGTCATGTCCAGTATCTTGTCATGAATGATCTTCACTACTTCAAAACTGAACACAAAGCAAGTGAAAATATTCTATCAGTTAATATACCTCAACCCATACCCTACACAACCACACCTCGAAGATGCAATTTGGTAATATCTTCTCTTTGCAGAGGAATACTGCTGTGTCCCTTACAGTGTTCGCGCATTCTCCGACGAAGTTTCTATCACAGGAAAGCAATAATGCACATACAGTCTGGAATACAGGAAAACTTGACATACCCTCGGGTTTTATAGTATGAAACAGAAGACTTTGTAAAGATCCCTTGCCGTAGCTACGAGCTACGTAGCTCCACCATCTTCGAGTATATTCGAATTTAGGAAATACTACAACATCATATAATATGCATTCCTACGCGTAACCACTACAGTGAATTTATATTATTTCTATTGTGCGAACAAAATGGCCGATTTCAAAACGCCGACAATTAGGATTTGGGTTAGAATTTGAGCGCAAAGACTCCAACTAACTTTAAATCTTCACCGAAGGTTCTTCTAAACCTATTAGAGATGATCAAGTGATTCGAGTGCCTGGGGGTGGCTTATTCTCCGAATTGAACATTGAGGGCAACTTTAAATAGCGCAGATAATAACAATAAAATAGATAGGTCACGGTGGCGGGGTGGTCAGGTGACACGACTCTAGGCTCCAGGTCGCGGGTTCGAATCCTCAAAAGGACGGTTTTTTTCTCTGAAAAAAAATAGCTCACTTCCTGGTGGTCAGTCGCATACTCTCTACAAAGAACCGTAGGGGGGAGCTTTGGGACTCGCGGCTGACCTCCCAGCTAGAATAGTGTCTTCTGCATTCGTGGAATGACGCAAGTACACAGTATCTGTGGAAAGTCCCTGTAAAGCTCTACATATATAGGTGTCTTTGACCCTGAGTGGGTGACTTTTTTATTAATTACAAATCCGACAATTTCTTCATTTCATTAATGTGATCATTATGATTGTATTTTGATACTTGAACAAATTATGGACAACATAAGGTTGGAAAGAGTGAAGGCTATTGCTACACCCACGTACTACTGCTTTAACTACCGTTTTAAGTTAACCCAACTTAACCTAAGTGACAGTCGATTAGAACAGAGGGAATGGGTATTTCCTGTGAATGTGTGAAAGGGATGGGTCCTGCATTGATGTTAAGGCGTTGCAATCAAGATGTTGATTGTCCCACATGAAGTTGAATTGGACGTTTTACAAAGCCAAAAGGTTTCAAAATGAAAGTATGTCAGTCACTTTTATCAGTTTGGAACACTTACGTATGTTTGCAACAATTTCAACTGTGGTATAATATGACTGAATCAACTTTTGTAAATTATTAATAAGTAGAATTATGGTAAATTTAAAGTTTTCAATTCTTATTACTGTCAATGCAAAGAACTGTGATATTTCTCTGGAAGTGTTTGGAGAAGACCTGCAGGAAGGCAAGAGCAGAGCATTCACACTTTACATACCAGCTACAGGTATGCACCTAGTGACCCTCTCACCTCAGTCCTTCAATACTGTCCTACTAAACAGTTTGGAGAAGTACCTCTGGAGAGTTAAAAATATGTTCACAACAATGCGACTACTTCAGTGGACACTGCTGACCTGTCCTGAATCACACAAGCAAGTGACAATGGTCTTGCCAGGCCCCATTGTTCTTGCAACCTATAAATTATGTGTGTGTGTTACCATGATACTACCAAGGTGTAGACCATTAAGCAAACCTTAACAGCAGCAGCAACGTTCAGTCCGGATGATGCTCCCACAAAGAAACCTTCTTCATGGAGAATTCTAAATGTCTAAGAAGTAACAACTACATGACTTTACAAATAAACAAATCAACTAATATTATGCCACACACCATTGTTACAGCCTCTTCATCAGATATCATAACAGCAGAATCTATAGGAGCACCAGATACATTGTTAGTCACTCTTCCCTGACCAATGCTTTCAGTAATTGAGGATCCTTCTGTTCTTTCCAGTTTACCATGAGAAACGTAGTTGTAGAGTACACTTCCCTGAAATAATGCATTGCTTACACATTCACACACACACACACACACACACACACACACACACACACACACACACACACACACAACACACACACACACACACACACACACACACACACACACACCCAAACACACACCCAAGCACCACAACAACACAACAACACAGTCATGTTCACCTGAGGATCAGCAAGGACAACTTGCACTGGGGGATTCTTCTCTTTCAGGAACAGACCAACACCTACCAATGGATACTTGATATATGGAATTCCTTTGTAGATATGTGAAGTACAAACCAGCAAGCGTTCCACCCGTTCCTGTTCAATAAGTAACAGCATCAACTCTGCCATCTACAATTGATGGCAATATCACGATCACATACATATGCCCACACCATTATACACACATGCATACTTGTTTGCTTCCAGATTTCAGGGCCTGTAGTCTCATAATGAGCTAGTCTGTTAGCTGTATTGTCAAACTGATTGGTCCAGACTGCATTTGAAAGAGAACTTGCAAATATTTTGGCCTGCATAGAGTAGTATATTTTGATATCAAGACATCATATTCAGAGATTATACTACTCATATTAACAAATTCACTAACCATGTGGTTGTAGTTGTCTGGGTTATCATAAGGGACAGCTGGTACTGGTCTAACGTCTGCTCCTGGGACACGTAGAGCATCTATTTTTTTTCCTGTATACATTAAACAATACACTCAGCCACAAAGGAGTTATAACCCAGTGATGTTGACGAACCTGAGATTGTGTGTCTGGCATAAAAATCACACATTGATAGCCAATAGCATTGCATAGGTGTGCCAAATCAATTCCTATGCACAGCAGAAGATCGGTTTGAGATGTGTAACGACATATAACCCTAGCGTCGACAATACAAGAAAATGAACGCATAACAAACCAGACCTGTGTTGCCTGCTGTCCCTTCCACTATGGTCCCACCGGGCCTCACCAAACCTATCCAATTAATTTTGGAACAATAATACTGCATGGTTCAAACTTCGGTCAATGTCTCTGACCTCTTTCTTCAGCGTCCTTGATGAGGTACAGAGCGGCCCTGTCCTTAACGGAACCACCAGGGTTTAGCTGCTCCGCCTTAACAACAATATTACATGATGTCTCTTCGCTCACACCCTTTAACCTCACTAAAGGAGTACTACAGGATATGAAAAGGCATCCATAAATTTCAGCCAGAAAACACTTGGATACTCAAAGCACCCTCACTTGCCAACCAATTCTTTAAAACCATCCACAAACTTTACATACCCTCGGGTTTTATAGTACGAAACAGAAACAGAAGACTTTGTAAAGCTCCTTTGCCGTAGCTACGAACTACGTAGCTCCACCATCTTCGAGTATATTCGAATTTAGGAAATACTCAGTGCAACATCATATAATATGCATTCCTACGCGTAACCACTACAGTGAATTTATATTATTTATATTGTGCGAACAAAATGGCCGATTTCAAAACGCCGACAATTAGGATTTGGGCTAGAATTCGAGCGCAAAGACTTCAACGAGCTTTAAATCTTCACCGAAGGTTCTTCTAAACCTACTAGAGACGATCAAGTGATTCGAGTGCCTGTGGGTGGCCTATTCTCCGAATTGAACATTGAGGGCAACTTTAAATAGCGCAGATAATAATAATAAAATAGATAGGTCACGGTGGCGGGGTGGTCAGGTGACACGACTCTAGGCTCCAGGTCGCGGGTTCGAATCCTCAAAAGGACGGTTTTTTTCTCTGAAAAAAAATAGCTCACTTCCTGGTGGTCAGTCGCATACTCTCTACAAAGAACCGTAGGGGGGAGCTTTGGGACTCGCGGCTGACCTCCCAGCTAGAATAGTGTCTTCTGCATTCGTGGAATGACCAAGTACACAGTATCTGTGGAAAGTCCCTGTAAAGCTCTACATATATAGGTGTCTTTGACCCTGAGTGGGTGACTTTTTTATTAATTACAAATCCGAGAATTACTTCATTTCATTAATTTTAATGTGATCATTATAATACAGTATTTTGATACTTGAACGAATTATGGACAACATAAGGTTGGAAAGAGTGAAAGCTATTGCTACACCCACGTACTACCGTTTTAACTAATATTTATTATGTAATTATGCGTTTATTTTAATTGTCAATATCTATCTATATCTATGGCCTAAATAAGTATACCCAACTTAACCTAAGTGACAGTCGATTAGAACAGAGGGAATGGGTATTTCCTGTGAATGTGTAAAAGGGGTAGGTCCTGTATTGATGTTAAGGCGTTAGAATCAAGATGCTGATTGTCCCACATGTAGTTGAATTTGACGTTTTACAAAGCCAAAAGGTTTCAAAATGAAAGTATGTCAGTCATCTTCATCAGTTTGGAACACTTACGTATGTTTGCAAGAATTTCAACTGTGGTATAATATGACTGAATCAACTTTTGTAAATTATTAATAAGTAGAATGGTAAATTTAAAGTTTTCAATTCTTATTACTGTCAATGCAAAGAACTGTGATATTTCTCTGGAAGTGTTTGGAGAAGACCTGCAGGAAGGCAAGAGCAGAGCAATCACATTTTACATACCAGCTACAGGTATGCCTCTATTGACCCTCTCACCTCGGTCCTTCAATACTGTCCTACTAAACAGTTTGGAGAAGTACCTCTGGAGAGTTAAAAATATGTTCACAACAATGCGACTACTTCAGTGGACACTGCTGACCTGTCCGAAATTGTGTTGGTGAGTTTAGCACGGACACTGGCTAGCCCTTGGTGACCAGCAAAGAATTGTCCAATTGCTCAGGTGATCACCAGAAGGCATATTACACTTATATACATACAAAAGTATATACATTATTATAATATGTGGCATATGGGCACTGGGGAGAAATTTTGGTCGACATCAAAATGCATCTTTTTTGTTATCAGAAGGACCGTACTGGGTCCAGGAGTGGTCTCCGTGCATTCGTATTTGATATAGAACAATTGCCACATGCACCCCTCAGCCAGAATCACCTTCCTCAATCGGTCCTCCAAGCAACAATCTGATACCTCAAACATATTGAAAGAATTCGCAGATTTAATGAAGAAGGATAAATGGAAGCAAGCAATACAGTTAATTTCTAAAGGTGAAACCAGAATACTTTCTCTGGGTGAAAACATAGAAGAACATCATACAGTTAGGGACACTCTATGTGAGAAGCACCCAGAGGAGCAGCTTTACAAATGGAGGGAAGTTCTGGATCATCAGGGTTGCTCACGCTTGGAAAAGATTGTGTCCATCTTCCAAGCTACCTCAGCAGACCTAAGCATGTGCTGCGCTCGCGTTGTGTGCCAAACGTATCAGTTCCAATTTTGTGCATCATGAGCCCATCAAACCATTAACATCTTGCAGGCTAAAATAAATAAAAGCCAAATAAATAGACATCAATTTATTCAGTCTAGGTGTCTCTCCTTGCATTTTCTCACCAAATCAACTGACTTGTGGTTGACCTTCATACTTGTTACAATGTCACAAAACTATACCAAACAAGAACTGACAATAAACACTCCATTGGAGCACGTCCAGTTGCAATATATACCTGCACCTGTTGAACACAAACAGGAAGCAAAAATAAACTAACAATAAATCACATCCAAGGTGAAGTATGTGTCACATGCATGCACACATGCACACACACACACACACGCACACACACACACACACACACACACAGCACACAAAGCACACACACACACACACACACACACAAAGCACACGCACACACACACACACACACACACACACACACACACACACACACACACAGCACACAAAGCACACGCACACACAAACACACATACACACACACATACACACACACACACACACACACAAAGCACACACACACACACACACACACACACACACACACACACACACACACACACACACACACACACACACACACACACACACACACACACACGCACGCACACACACACACGTACGTGTTAATTTCCGGAAGTATCTTACGCAATCAGTAATATCTCGTGGATTAAATGGCGGGAGGAGGCTACTCTTTGGGCAAAGCTATTGGCAGCATAGATACACGAGAAGAACGGGATTGGCAACGCGACCGGAAGTCTGTATAAATTATGTACAGTCTACGCATAATAGGTTCGTCCAAACGCGTTTCTTAGATACGGTTGTGAAGGGTGTCCTTGTGGGTAAGGTTTTGTATCTATGATGGAATATAGTCCTTGCCTCGGATGTATATCCGCCGGAAGCTATAACTCATCTGTTCTGCTAGCCTATCTCGATAGTCGTACGTGCGAAAGTTGTTCGAAGATCGAGAATTTGGGACAAAAAGTAAGACGGTAGATATACCCTAACTTATTGTCCATTTATTTCAACCCATTTTGAATCATATTCAAGTTAGAAGTTATAGATGTTATAAGACAACTGAGATTAAATGCTTCGTGTCCTATTTTGTATTCTCCAGCGGAATTCGAGCGAGATCAACGCAATTCTTTCACCATAATCATGCCCCGTCGAAAGGGCCTACTAACGAGGAGGGAGAAAAGTCAATTTTTTATGATAGAGCGACTTGCATGTATTTTCTCTAAAAGACTGAGTTGCATTAATCTTCACTGACATAGGCAACTCCTTGTATCGTTCAATAAAAGCGTAGAAAAACGATGGTATTTATCGTGATTATCTTGTCTCGAAACGGCCTTTTTAAACTTCTTCATCTCTTCGATTTGTCTCCTTCCTCTCTCTGAAAACGTATTATGGTATACACCTTTTTCAAAGTCTCAAAAATATCGTCAATCAACCTAGTTGATTTTTCGACGTGCGAAGCCGCCGCCATTTTCGTTGCTAACGACGTCACATGCTTTGGATGGAGCTCTTATTCACTTCCGGTCGCGTTGCCAATCCCGTTCTGTACGTGTTAATTTCCGGAAGTATCTTACGCAATCAGTAATATCTCGTGGATTAAATGGCGGGAGGAGGCTACTCTTTGGGCAAAGCTATTGGCAGTGACATCCCTTTGGAACATTTAGATAGCAGCTACATCGAAACCTGTAAAAATGCCGAAGAACTTGAAAAAATAATCAAAATACTCAGGTTCGTACCCTGGTCCGTGCTTTAGTGGTCCATTTTATAGCCCCTTGTTAGTGTGTTTGTTAAGCGCCTTGAGTTTGAACCACTACGGCAGCTAAAGATGATCGTGGAACTAGTTTTATCGAAGGGAATGGAATTCATGGCATGCCCGAGGTGCTTACCACCGTGGATACGTACTTGTGCCTCCTTTCGTTGTAGATCTGGAGTTGAAGGTACATATCCGCACTTGGAGACATCTGCTGAGAAAAGCCTCTACAAACTCAAACCTAACAGGTTTAGTGGCCATTTTTCGGAAATGGTCGATAAAATTATGTATATACCACGTCCTTGTCTTTCCTTAGCACCATTCTTCTTAGGGAGAAGTCCTCCCCTCCTGTTACGCAGGACATTTTAGATGACCTTGAGGTGTGATTTTTAATATCGATTTAATCAGTGTAATTGGTGTATATGGGTTAATTTGTACACTGCCAAATATGCTAATACTTTGGAATAGGCTTGGAAGAACTCTTTATCTGCACAAGAACAGTGTTTACTTAATGGTGTCGGGGTTCAGGAAGAGACACTCCCCCCAGTGAGAGCAGCTAATGTTACCATTGGTAGAATCCCACAACCTGTGAAGAATATGGACTGTTCAGCCAAAGTCACTCCGTGTCAGTTTTCTGTTGTCTGTTTGTATGTGGGTGAAAATGTAACAGTATTTAGCTGGTTTTTTGTTGTTATTGCTGCTATGACTAATCTACTGATAAAAATCCCATTCTGTCAGCTGTTACTCTGGATTATCCTGAAATGGACAGCTTAGCAGAAAAAGAAAAGCTGAAAGGAAATGAAGTTAGTCTATTGATCTTGTACCTCATCTATTGGTAGAGTGGTGAAGTACTGTAGGTCCTCCACTAGTGAAAGATTGTAAGTCATAGTAGGTCCTCTACTGGTAGTGGATAGTAGGTCCTCTACTGGTAGTGGATAGTAGGTCCTCTACTGGCAGTGGATAGTAGGTCCTCTACTGGTAGTGGATAGTAGGTCCTCTACTGGCAGTGGATAGTAGGTCCTCTACTGGTAGTGGATAGTAGGTCCTCTACTGGCAGTGGATAGTAGGTCCTCTACTGGCAGTGGATAGTAGGTCCTCTACTGGTAGTGGATAGTAGGTCCTCTACTGGCAGTGGATAGTAGGTCCTCTACTGGTAGTGGATAGTAGGTCCTCTACTGGCAGTGGATAGTAGGTCCTCTACTGGCAGTGGATAGTAGGTCCTCTACTGGTAGTGGATAGTAGGTCCTCTACTGGTAGTGGATAGTAGGTCCTCTACTGGTAGTGGATAGTAGGTCCTCTACTGGCAGTGGATAGTAGGTCCTCTACTGGTAGTGGATAGTAGGTCCTCTACTGGTAGTGGATAGTAGGTCCTCTACTGGTAGTGGATAGTAGGTCCTCTACTGGCAGTGGATAGTAGGTCCTCTACTGGTAGTGGATAGTAGGTCCTCTACTGGTGGTTAATGCTTTATCTTTTTGTATTTAGGCATTTCGGAGTGGTGATTACTCTGAGGCTGTTGAGTATTATGGTAAAAGTATTGGACTGAAACCATCATTACAGGCTTACAATAACAGAGCTCTTGCATGTACGTATGTATGTCTGTACATGACATATATGTAATGTATATGCTAAGCAGACATATTATGTATTGCACACATACGTACGTATGCTGCATATTTTATATTGTGTATATACGTATTATATAGTCTGTGTAATGGTATATGCGTACATCTGTACATACTGTATGTACTGTGTGTACTGCATGTACGTATGTATGAACTGTACGTATGTATGTAATGGTTACAACACCTTTAGACCTAAAGTTGAAGATGTTCCAGCAAGCCCTGAGTGACTGTGAACAGGTTCTGAAGATTTCTCCTACTGATACTAAAGGTAGTTTCTAGTGTGGCCTCATGCCAGGTCAGGTGATTGTCACATGATAAACGTACGTACCTTCCTGCTTTTCAGGACTTTACAGGAAGGCATGTGCTTGCGATGGACTGGGACAGTTGACAGAGGCCAAGGAGTGTCTTGGAGCTGTTCTGGCTGGTGAACCTGGTAACAAGAAAGCAATTGAGTTGTTGGAAAATCTTAATTGTAAGATTTGTAAACAGCAAGAAAAGCAGATGCAAAATGCAAAACGAAAAGGGAAAAAAGTTGTCATAAAAGAAATTGATGGAACAAAAGATAGTTCACCTGTCCCACCCAAGGTGGAGCAGGCTTGGGGTACATCTGATCTGGGTACACCTAAAGTGGACCAATGTGTGGACACACCTCCTAAAGTGGACCAACATGTGGACACACCTCCTAAAGTGGACCAACATGTGGACACACCTCCTAAAGTGGACCAATATGTGGACACACCTCCTAAAGTGGACCAACATGTGGACACACCTCCTAAAATGGACCAACATGTGGACACACCTCCTAAAGTGGACCAACATGTTGACACACCCTCTTGTCCTGTTCCTGAAGAAGTTGGTAAACTAAGGACTGAAGGCAACAACTATTACAAACAGGGACAGTTTTCCAAAGCTATTGAGTTTTACACCTCCGCTTTGGCACAGCTTCAACCTGGTCAGTGCTGACTGCTTTGTTTGTGGTTTGGCTTATGACTGAATATGTGTTGTATCCACAGACAGTGATGTGCATCGGTCTGTCTTCTGTTCTCTATTGACCAACCGGGCAGCTGGGTGGCTGAAGATTGGAAATTGCAGAGAATGTATTGAAGATTGTACTGAGTCCATTAGGCTACAATCAGACAATGTCAGGGCTTACATGCGCAGGGCTCAGGCTTATGAAACTTTGGAGAAGTGAGCCAAATGTTCCTTGGAGGGGGTTGTTGATAATTAACCTTTTCACACCTGCCGAACCCAAACTGCTAACTAGCTTCACAGCATGTACACCTGTGTTATTGTGTACTTGTTGTCTTTGATATGTATGATAAGCTGCCATGTCTGTATGATCACCCCAGGTTCACTCACTGAGGATGCAGTTGTGGCTGTGAGAACAGTTAGGGTCCAATGCTATATTCTCCTTGTTCTGTAGATATGTGGATGCCATTGGTGACTATGAACAAGCCCTTCGAATTGTTCCTTACATGGATCAAATCAGAAATGCTGCTAACAGGTCTGTACATACTTCCTGTCCTGGTGGTCTGTACGTACCCCCCGTCCTGGTGGTCTGCATGTACTTCCTGTCCTGGTGGTCTGCATGTACTTCCTGTCTGGTGGTCTGCATGTACTTCCTGTCTTGGTGGTCTGCATGTACTTCCTGTCCTGGTGGTCTGTACGTACTTCCTGTCCTGGTGGTCTGCATGTACTTCCTGTCCATGTATGTGTGTGTATCCTGGGATTCCACTACTCATCGAAATACGTAGTCTGCTCTCCGTATACTGTACAGAGTGAAGGCAACACTGATGGCCCTGCATGGACCACAGTGGAAAACTATCACCACAACCAGCATACCAGAGACGTCTGTACCTGAAGAACCAGAGACGTCTGTACCTGAAGAACCAGAGACGTCTGTACCTGAAGAACCAGAGACGTCTGTACCTGAAGAACCAGAGACGTCTGTACCTGAAGAACCAGAGACGTCTGTACCTGAAGAACCAGAGACGTCTGTACCTGAAGAACCAGAGACGTCTGTACCTGAAGAACCAGAGACGTCTGTACCTGAAGAACCAGAGACGTCTGTACCTAAAGAATCAGAGACGTCTGTACCTAAAGAACCAGAGACGTCTGTACCCGAAGAACCAGAGACGTCTGTACCTGAAGAACCAGAGGTGTCTGTACCCAAAGAACCAGAGACGTCTGGACCCGAAGAACCAGAGACATCTGTACCCAAAGAACCAGAGACGTCTGTACCCAAAGAACCAGAGACATCTGTACCCAAAGAACCAGAGACGTCTGTACCCGAAGAGCCAGAGACGTCTGTACCCGAAGAACCAGAGATGTCTGTACCCGAAGAACCAGAGACATCCCTATCTGAGACAGCTACACCGAATATATCAGAATCACAAACATCAAGAACAAATAAAGTGGCTGTAAAAACTTCAGAAGACATATTTGAAGAGTTCCGAATGAAAGGCAATTCTCTAGTGAAAGTCAGTGAGTTTGAAAAGGCTTTGCACTGCTACAGCCAATGTATCAAGAATTGTCCTGCAAATGCTACGGGATATACCAACCGGGCTCTTTGCTTCTTGAAGCTGAACAGGGTAAGCTGTTGTGGGTGTCTTCGTTGCTCTCATTCATGGCTCTCATTTACAGCCAGGTCTGGCCGAAGAAGACTGTGTTAAAGCACTGGAAATAGACAAGAAGAATGTGAAGGCACTTTATCGAAGAGCGCTGGCCAGAAAAGGTTTGAAGAAGTACAGTGAATCAGCCAAAGACCTCTGCCAGCTATTGCAGATGGACCCAGGTAATGCTGCAGCCAAGGGCGAGCTCGAAGTAGTCAAAGATCTTTGGAGAAAAGTGTGTTGGATTCTAGTGGTGTGCTGTGTGTACACTGCCCCAGTGTTGTGATGTGTACACACTGTGCTGTGTGTACTTGGGTTGTAAGTGTGATTGGCTCTTTACACTGGTCTACCCTAGGATCTTAAAGCACCTCGACAAACCTCTCAAACTGCTGATTCATCAGCTGCGAGTAGGAGGAGCTCAAGAAAGAGAAATAAAGCTAAAAAGAAGAAAATAGTTATTGAGGAGGTCACCTCCACTGAACCAGCTCTTCAATCAACATTGGCAGGAGGTGAGGAGACTCTCCCAACAAAGGAACCCATCAGGACTGCAGACTATGAATTTTTGAATTATACGTAAGTCTCTACTGTTTTCAGGGAATGAAACAGGGGACACATCTTCCAGCAAATCATCTCTTAGGGACACATTCACTGGGGAGTCATTCCCTAGGGACACATCTGCTGGTGACACTTCCCCTAGGGACACATCCACTAGAGACACATCAACCAGTGTCACTGTCCCTAGAGAATCATTCCTTATGGAAGCATCCACTAGGGACACATCTGCTGGTGACACTTCCCCTAGGGACACATCTGCTGGTGACACTTCCCCTAGGGACACATCTGCTGGTGACACTTCCCCTAGGGACACATCTGCTGGTGACACTTCCCCTCAGTACACAACAATCATTGAGAAATTTAATGAAACTGTAAGTGATATGACAGAGAGTCTGTAAACCATTTACACATACACACACACACACACGCACACACACACACACACACATCTGATGTCTTGAGATAATATCAATATTCTCCCTTAGCTTTCACCTTACATGTTCCTACACACATGGAATTCAATTCCCCGCCTCTCTCCACCATCACGGTATGCTGAACTGCTGAATAATATTGACATCCAACAACTACCTAACAGTAAGCAACTCCTCTCAATCCTCGTCATCCCATTGTCCCCAGCCTATATAGCCAAACACATCCTCTGATTTACTATTTGCAGTTGTTTCCAACAAGCTTGATGGAGAGATGCTAGCCAGTATTATTTCTGCTGCTCACTATTTGTTGATGGCAGGTCTGTTACACAATAGCTCTGTTATGCTGAATATTTGAGGGAAAGGATTTCTTTTGTTTCAGGCCAACCTGATACAGCATACAATGTCTTGTTGTATGCATCGCATTGTGAGAGGTTTGGAACAGTGGCCATGTTTTTATCCAAGCAAGAAAGAGCTGGTTTGCATTATAATACTTTAATTTCTGTGTGCCAGTGGTGTGTCACATGCTTTTCTCTGTAGTTTGCAAGGAAGTAATTACTCAACTTCACAATACAAGAAAAGCACAAGATATACACGAGCTAGTGACTACTTATAGAATAAACTAAATAAACTAAAATTCTTAGTTAATCATGTGAGCCATTATTGTCATGCCGATAATCTGTACTTTAGACCATTTCTTGGTATTGTTGGCCCATTCTGAGACATTGGGGAGGTATCAGCTACAGGTTTGCGATAACTGTGAAAGGAGTGTACGATGATAATATGACCACCATAAACCATTGTGCAATACCTTACCAGCAACTTCTCAACAGTAAAGAGTTGACAACAACAGTTACAGACGATGTAGCCATCGCCAGACTGGCCATCCACGGCTGGAGGACAATGCAAAACGGCACCAGAAAACCTGCCGCCAGTGGAATCCCTAAAAAGTTATAGATTGTAGCCCACAAAAAGTTGAGTCTGATCTTAAAAACAGTGCGTTTTGACAGTGTGATAGCCACAACCACATCAAAGAGGTTATCCTGGGGGGAGGGGGAGGGGGAGAGTAACACGAGTCCTTGATGGGACAAGACATGATTGTGATCACCTTCACAAGAACAATGTCAGCTGCCTCCACTGCAACATCAGTACCAGTGCCTATAGCAACACCAATATCAGCTTGAGCAAGAGCTGGAGAGTCATTGATTCCATCCCCAACCTGTTATGTTAAAACGTCATTATAGAAATACTGATACAAGAAGTATTATTATCGTTACCATAGCAACTTTCTTCCCACTTCTTTGAAGCTCTTGGACTTTGTTTCGTTTATGGGATGGCAGGACTTCAGCAAACACCTTGTTGGCTGGTATTCCGACCTGCACAAAACACAATAACAAGTGTCCAGAAAGCCTATATCAGATAGACATGCACACACAAACTTCTCTAGCAATAGCTTGAGCTGTGTTGGAGTTGTCCCCGGTCAATAGGACCACTTCTAATGCCATGTCATGCAACTTGGCAACTGCTACAGATGTGTCCGGTTTGATGGTGTCAGCAATTGCTATCAACCCCACAAGCACATCTGTGAGGTGTTGTGAACACATACAACATCATAATATTATCACATACATAGACTGAACTCGCACGTTAACAAACACCATTACCTTGGACTGCTACCAGCACCACAGTCCTCCCATCACACTCGTGGCTTGTCATTTCTGAATTGACAACCTCAGGTATCTGAATATTATTACTTGTCATCCAGGTCCTGTTTCCAATTAGGACACAAAATTTGGATTCCTGGATCAGAGTGGCCTCCAATGGAGATGGTTCAATTAACGGATTCTCACAATCAACACAGGGAAAGTCCCTCACAGCACTCTCTGGGATTTGATGCTCAAAAGTTGATGAAGAAAACTTTCCACTGATGACAGCTTTCAGTCCACGCCCAGGAAATGCCTCAAAACTGTCAACCATGCCCATGACCCCCTCACCCAACCACTCTGTGGCAAATTTTGTGACAGCCGACCCCAATGGATGTTCACTATTCTCTTCAGCAGTTTTCACCAAAGCTAGGAGTAACCACTTTGGACAAATCTTGTCAGACACCAACTTAACTAAATGAGTCACCTTTGGTTTGCCGTGTGTTAAAGTCCCAGTTTTATCGAATACAACAGTATTGACCTATGCAATATCATACAATACATGAAGAATCCTGTGTCTGCAGCATAGGGAGGTGTGTCCACTCACTTTATGAGCAATCTCTAAGGGTTCTCCTCCCTTGATTAGAATCCCATTAGTGGCCCCAACTCCTGTACCCACCATGACAGCAGTGGGCGTGGCCAGCCCCAGAGCACAGGGACAGGCAATGACAAGAACCGAAATGGCATGTAGGAAGGCATCTTGAAGTGTGAAACAGCTGTTACAGGATTCTATACCGTCACCTGTTGCATTGGTCCCATTGGTGGTGGGACAGGAGGTCCAGGATGACTGAGGGATCAACCAGAGAATTGCATCACACAACACGGCTTGCCTTCAGCTCGTCCACATCCTCACAAAATATAGTTACACCTAAACACACCCACACACCCACACACACACACACACACACACACACACCATATTGCTGCTAACCTGACGTCCTGTTTCCACGTAAGCGATAATTACGAATAACCAACACATAAACGTCACTAAAGACAAGAGCAAAATTCCTGGGACAAACACTCCTGCAATCCTGTCAGCTAACAGCTGGATTGGAGCCTAAAGGATTGGGGGGTTACTATGGTTTTCCTGGATAGTAACCATCACCATGGTAACAATTTTACCTTTGACATCTGTGCTTCCTCCACCAACTTGACAATCTGAGACAACATGGTGTCAGACCCCACATGTGTAGCTTCCATGATGAGGACTCCATTCACGTTAAGGGACCCTCCAATCACTGTGTCCCCAGGGGACTTTGACACTGGCATAGACTCGCCGGTAATCACAGATTCATTTGCCATAGACTCTCCCCATAAAACCTTGCCATCAACAGGAATTTTGTCTCCTGGGATTACCCTCAATTTGTCGCCCTTTGCAACCACATCAATATCAATTGATTCTTCCCTAAAGTAAACAACAACAACAACAGCAGTTAAATAGTACAAAGGTAGAGTGCACCAGTAACCTACTGCAACACTTCAAAGTTCTCTCCAACTTTGACAAGCTTAGCTTCAGTTGCTTGTAGAGACACAAGCTTGGCAAGTGCATCTGATGTTTTGTGCTGAGGAAGAGCTGGCAAGAGTTAGGCGTGAACACAAGTGAAGCCGTTGATCAGCTCACCTTTGCAATGTGTTCAAGCAGCCTTCCTAAGCAGATGAAGAGCAGCAACATTGGAGGAGTCTCGAAAAAGGTCTTGACTTTTGTATCTTCACAATCCATGCTGTGGAGCATCGTAACAACTGAGACAGTCACCACAACAACAGAATATACATAGGCAATAGTAGTTGCTAAAGCAATTAGCAAGTCCATATTAGGAGAACAGTGCTTCAAGGCTTTAAAGGAAGATCGATAAAACAGAAATCCACCAAAAACCTACAGCGGCAAAGAAGATCATAAACTGTACACAAATGCACACTAATAATAGGTATGTACTGTAACTAACACATACACACACTCTCTCACACACACATACACACACACCTGTACAATGGTTGACAGTACAAAGAGCACCGTATTCCTGAGGGAAAGTCCACAGATGATGTCCTTATTCAGTTCTTCAATGTTCTCAAAGGAGAAGGCCACAATTACGGTTGGAATACCAAATATGAGAGAAACAGCAAAAGATACTGCCCATCTAAAAAGGTGGAGAGTATGGTTGCCAGACAACCACAGGGAACTGAAGAACATCAAGGAACACACTTCTGTATGCTTTTAACGTGTCCAATTGATGGCTTTGAAGTGGACATCAATTTGGCTGAAAATCCAATATCCTTAAGATCACAGAGAATCACAATGGAGTACACATATGTACATGTACATACACATCAACTGTGTGTGTGTGGGGGGGGGGGTACCTGGATTGCTCTAATGATGTCTCGCGGTGATACTACATTTGGATCATATTCAAAATGTCCTCTTCTAGTTGCCAAGGCAACAGTGGCTGAGTTCACCCCCTTCACCTTTCGAACACTCCTCTCAATATGGTGGACACAAGAGGCACACGTCATGCCACTGATCTGAGTAATACACAGACATACTGCATGTAGAGCTGTACACTCGGGAGGGTTAAGGTTCATCTACTGCACGTAGAACTGTATAGTGATGTACAGATGAACACTTGTACTTACTATCAGATCCAAGGTACCTTCTTCAGCTGCTTCATTATCCCTGAGGACAGTGGCTGTGAACCCCAGCTGGGAGATTTGCGAGGCTATAGTATCCGGTTCTGTCAGGTCTTTGTTGTAGAGGACATTGGCTTTCTCTGAAAGCAGCCCCACTCTGATCTTGTGGATACCTAACAGAAAATGTTTATTGTCTGTCAGTACTCAGTGGAGGTCATCACCCTCACCACAAACCTCTCTTCTTGCGCATGAACCCCTCAATCTTAGCCACACAAGAAGCACAGGTCATTCCCGTCACCGTGAATTGAGCCTCAGCTATTTTCTTTGAGGGTGTAATCAACACTCTGCCTTCGTCTGGTAGAGAATCCTACAGAGAAATTCAAATCCTAATTCCAACAAATAAAAGGCTTCAAAAATGAGGTCACTCACATTGTCACTGTCCTCACTGACAACTGAGGGATGTTTCCTCACTGAATACTTGATCGACAGGATGTCCTCTGAAGTCAGATCCAATGCATCCGTAGGTGGGTCACTAGATGGAGAGCACGCCTTTTCCTGATTGATGGGATTCTGAACAGATGCTTCAAAACCAAGATCATTGATGCCATCAACTATGCTCTGAGGAGAGACAATCCGGGGGTCAAAGGTCACTGTAGCCATTTTTTCCTCCAGTGACACGACAATTGAGGACACTCCTGTCAGCTCCGAGATGTTGCTTTGAATGTTGTTGACACACGACACACACACCATTCCATTCACAGAAACGTGAATGGTGGACTTGCCCTCGTTTACCAAGGTGATCAAAGCTTCCACGTCAAATCCCATATCGTAGATAGTCGTTTTTATCGTGTCCGCACACACAATGGTTGTATCGTATTCTACATAAGCTTCCTTTCTGCTCAGGGAGACCTTGATGGCGATGACACCGGACAACTCACCGACCGTCGACTCGATGAGGTTGACGCAGCTGTGGCAGGTCATCCCCTCCACCCGCCACATGGCAATACCCGTGCTACTGGAGCTCGTAGAGGTTAGGACATAACCGATCTCTTTCTTTCGTAAGGCGCGCGAAACATTTGCCCTGAACTCTCCCTCGTCTTCGCTCATGAAAGGCTCTACTTCAACAAAAGCGATCTCCTCAGAAGAGTTGGGATAAGGCTTCGCCTCGCACCGGATAACATCGGGTAGATTATAGAGATCTTTGCATAACTCTTCATAAAACGAAGGCCCTTTGGGTTCCAAAACGTACACTATCAAAGACATCCTCACCAACGGTGTCTCGACCAGTAGAGAGTAAAGCCGTCCACGTACTTCCAGGTTATGATCGTCATGTGATGATGGCCTTTTATAAGGCTGACTCATGTTGGGGAGTTTCCCGTTCCGGCGTAGTGCAGCGGCGCGGCTGGCCGTAGTGCAGTGGTGGAAAGTTGAAAATGGCGCGAAAAGGTAAGCTTCGAATCGACCAGTTCAAATCCAGTAGTCTGAGCAGGGATTATTCCACTTGCAGCCGATATCCCGCAAACACTGGACCTGTCTTCGATCCTATTTACATATGACAGTGGACATCCCATAGCTTTCTACACACCCAGCGCAACTTTGAGAAAAGATCTTTCTCCACTTGTAAACGTAAGGTTCAGTGTGATGCATGTAAATATCGAATTTCTGCTCAAATGTATTTTTTGTGTAGAGCGGAGGCGGTATCCTGGTAGACACGCTGGACTGTGAAGAAGTTAAAGAAATGAATGAACTGAAAAATCCCATTTACACGTATGTGTGTGTGTGTGTGTGTGTGTGTGTGTGTGTGTGTGTGTGTGTGTGTGTGTGTGTATTTGTATCTATCTGGACACATGTTTGTGTGTGTGTGTGTGTGTGTGTGTATGTGTGTGTGTACATGCTTGTATGGGTAAGTAAAAATCACATCATCTCTATGACTTATATCCTTTAGGATTGTGGATGGAAATACATACTTATGTTCAGAGAATGCTCCTAATATTTTGCACGTGGATTACATTTTTGAATGTGTGGAAATGGGAAAGTTACTCCCCGCAGAAAGCTATAGGATCACTGTTTCATGTGACTTACAACCTGTGTCTTTATCACAAGATAGCGTGGACAAACAGCTGCTGCAGCTCTTGGCTGATATGGACAGCCAATCTCCCAGTGACGTGTCAATTACAGACGTGTCCCACAAGGATCACCAAACTAGTGTGGAGCGAGAGTTAGTTAAACGTGATTTGTTCAAGAATCACAACTCATGCAACAATACAGAGCACAACAAAGGAGGCTCAGATCCATTTGACCCTCTGCTTTGTGTGGTAGGACATGTCCCATGCTGTAAAGGAAATGTAGATGAGAAGGCCACTCACGATCGAGTCAAAGACACACTACAGGCCTTGCAGGAAAAGCTTATTCGTTTGTACATTGAAAGAGGTTCGTGCTCTGCCTCATTTGAAGAAAAGTGTAACCTGCTCATGGAATATACAGACTTTTCTTATGAGGAGTGTTGTGATGCCATGTATGTCATGTCTGGGGACATCAGCAAGGCATTATACCATCTTTTTCACATCCACAGTGAGTGATAGCGTAACTCTGGCTTATGTTGTCTTTTTATGTGTATTTTTTCTTAGCCACAGGTTGTTGGACGAAGAGCCAGGACGAGATCCTGCTTGCTGGTTTGAAGAACATGTGTGCACAAACTGGAGACCTTGCACCAATTGACATAGCCAACAGACTCCACTTTCTAGCTCACTGTGTGTTACAGAAGTAACTTGTGTTGTTACTGTAGTAGTGATTGTGCCCTGGCTTGGATTGCCTTTGCAATATTATTGTAATGCATTATTACCATCCAGTGTACTTTTCAGAACTGTCATCAAATCTAATACAACCATTCAATTAACATGGTTCATTACAATCCTCTTTTAGCATCGATTTTCTGCTGCTTTTCTTTTTTTCTTCTCATTTCTTCAAGAAGAGCTCTTCTTCTCTGACTCTTCACCTGAGGGTTCAATCTCAACATCACATTCAAATTCTTCAAAGGATTTTTCTTCTGTCCTCGTCGACGACCAGGAGTTCTGCATAGAAGACAAGATGTCGATAAGTGACAGGAATCAAGGACATGCTACTGGTATCCTCACTTGGTAGGCCGCACAACACGCTGAACCTCATCAGAGTTGATTATACGACTAAGATCTGTATTGGTCATCTTTGAACGGGGAAGTCTACAGAATTCCCGTAAAATAGTGATCAGATGAAATTTACATAGAAAAAAACTGTTCAGCTGTTGGCAGTCGCTCAATGTACTTACTTGTAACCAGACTTCACAGTGGAGACTTTGCGGAATGTTCCAAAAATGTCATCCAGAGATTCAAATGCTGACTGAGTCCAAATACAGAATCGCCCCAGGTGACCACCAGGAGCAAGTTGGAGTAGGTTCAGTCGGTCCACACACACCAGATCAACACCAGGAATGTTCCTGAAAGCTCTTGTTATACCATTGTCAGTCTTGTACACCACCAAAGGACCTTTCCTCATTGTGAAACGACGATTACGCATTTTACCTTTACCAGCACGAAGCTTACGCGAGTCTACAGTAAGAGCAAACACACCAGAATAATCACACCAACTACAGAACAGGGAATTATCCAATTCATACCTTTGACTTTGTCAATGTCTGCATATGCTCCCACAGCCTTAAGAACAGCAACTGCTTCTTTGGTCTTGTTTATCTTCTCCAAGTTGGAGGTCACCACGAGAGGTACCTCCTGGATCCTCTCAATCCTGTGACCTCGCGCCATGACCAGTGATGGGAGAGAACTGGCTGCTAAGGCAGAAACAGTTGCATAGCGACGCTGGTTCTTGTTGATCCTGCGATGCCAACGACGCCAAACTTTGGTAGGAGCAAACATGCGACCACCTCGGCACATCTTACTCAGAGTCAGGACACAACGCACACAAACACATACCCACTAGCACGCCTGCCCCATTTGATGCACCATACTCACCCTCACATTGCTCATTAGCTGACAATACAATGTGAATCACAAAGAGTATGTGCTTTGTACAGAAGAACTCATGCTGAACGCAATAGAATTAGAAGTGCTTGGGTCTACGGTTAGAAGTGGTGGATACATTCCCAAAGGCTCCCTGACCAGAACGGTGAGTGCCTCCTCCTCTCACACGAGGTATCCTAGCAACAGCTCTGCCGGTTCCCCAAGATTCTGCACTGGTTTGATGCCCTGCTTTGGTCGAAACGGCATACGGTTGGCGCTTGTTTTTTGCCATGTTTGTATGAACAAAGTTTACTACATCAGGACGAATAGGTGCCCGGAACACAGCGGGTAGCGTCACATTACCACCGTATTCTCCTTGAGGATCGAATATACTGACTAAAGGTCTGGAAGACTGGGGGACAAAAAGATTATTTAGCTAATTTACAGGAGTCAAGTTGAATGCACATTCACGAGAACATAATTAGGTGAATTACATGAAGGATGCCAAAAAAGGTTCAATAGATCAATTCTGCTCTACCTAAAACCCGTTTTACCTACCATAGTGTCTTAGGAGATGGCGATCCAAAGGATTGAAAACAGCACGTGTTTGTCTTAAATGGCCTCCAGAAGGACAAAACTAGTCTTGTTGTTGAAAACCCATTTGCGAAAGTGGGTCTGGAAACGAGACCAGGACAAACAGGACCGATGAATTATTACACAATACTTCGTGCGCTTACAATATAAATTGTGCTATGCTACAATAGAATACTGTGGGCGTAACAAATAAAATGGTGTTCCTTTCCAACCTCCCTCTGGGATTTGCTGAAGCTGTTAGTGGTTGTAATTCTCTCCCGGATAGTTTACTAGCAGAAATGGTTAGTTTGCCACTTCTCTTCAATGTTATATGCAGTTTTAATCTTGCTTCATTTTCTCTGCACCAATTAGTGTCAGGATGTGATGGCCTATCTTCAGTCAGAATCGGGTTTTATCTGCACTGATCATTATGATATGGTGAGCTATTTATGTGTGTGTATGTGTGTGTGTGTGTGTGTGTGTGTGTGTGTGTGTGTGTGTGTGTGTGTATGTGTGTGTGATTAAATGTTTTAACCACTCACTCAGGTCATTTCCTCGTCCTGTTGCGGAGATAAACCACTTGCCCAAGACTGTATAAATGTGCTTAGTTTTATTTTCAGGTGAGTTAACTGTATGCTGTATGGTTTGTGTGAGTATACGTCTTCAGGTCTGTCAGTGGTGGTCTCCACAGGTCAGCAGCTGAGGCAGACCTCTCGAGTGATGCGTTCCTCTCCGAATTGAAGAGGACAATGCAGTGGAAACAGCAATCCCTGGCTGCTCTGTACCATGTCTGGAAGGCAGATGGACAAGCATTGATAGGGAAAATGAAGGACAACTGCCTCAATGTTGGACAGGTACTTCACTTTGTTGGTCATGGATGGATCGTGTTCGTCCAGAAATTGTATCAAAGGCAATTATATTGAATGTGTTTTCTGCTGCCATTACTTTGTAGCTGGTGGGAATGGAATGGAAAATGGGTGTATCCATGAGCTCTAGTTACTGTAAGTCCCTGGGAAATCCCCATGTAACATTGCTCCTAAATATATCATCCGACAATGGTCAGACAAAGTATCATTCGATGGAAATGTCTGTAGCTCAGTTCCAGGTAATGCTGTGTGTATTGAGAGTACAAGACAAAACTCATATTTTATAGTCTGTATTTTCATGTATTTCATCTGTAGAACTTTGCTCAACAGTTGCGGGAGATGTCAGCCATTTTAGAAACATCTTCATGAATATCATTGACAACTTATTGATGTATTATTTTTCAATGCATGAACAAATATGGGTCACACCCCTTCGTCAGTTGTACTTTGTTTGGGATATACCCACGATTGTAGAAATGGGACCAACACAGCTCCTAGCAGAATTTGTGTTGGATGGTAGACCAGAAGGGGAATGCTCATCAGACTGAGTCCTGGGTCACCGGCAAAGACGATCTTCAGCATTGGTATACCTGTGGAGGGGGAGTGAGTGAGCAGTGGTGCTGGGAGGAGGACGGGATGACCAACTATGAACTCACCTAATGTTAGGGATTTATGGGTTGAACAAAACATCATTGTCACAACCATCGTCTTGGAGAAATTCATTACTCTGAGAGATCCATGGGGACAGTAGTGTGTGTGTGTGTGTGTGTGTGTGTGTATGTGTGTGTGTGTGTGTGTGTGTGTGAGTGTGTGTGTGTGTGTGTGTGTGTGTGTGTGTGTGTGTGTGTGTGTGATGGCATACCTTGATGCTAGGATGTTGACAACTCCCAGCATGGAACACTGGAACACAATCACTACAAATGGCGGACAACAATTAGAGTACCGGTTTGAGAACACTATCAGTGAACTCACCAACCACCACCAGCATGGCTAAGCTGCCGGGAGATATGCTGATAGTAGCATCTGCATGAGTTGTGAGTGGACCAGGGTAGACCAGGAACCATTTTATAGTTTGAAAAGTACTTACGTAAAAAAGTATCACAAAACGTTGTATAAATTATAAGCAGTAAAATCCCACTGGAGAAATAGTGCACATCAAGTGAGGAATGGAATGAGCCCATCGAGAAAGCTGGTAGCCACGCACTCACCTGCTTATCTGACTGAAGGGAATTCCAGCTCCATCCAGGTATGACTTTACAAAATAGCGAACAGTCTAAGGAGGAGTGAATATCTACGTAGATGCCCCGCCCTCAAAATCCCCGGCTGTGGTGACATACCTGTCCAAGAAGTAGTGGAACTACAACAGTTGAGGACAACTTGACAATTATTGCAACAAAAGGCATTGTGGAGGATGTTCCTACCTGTGCATGTAGGTAAGCAGATGTACACACACACACAAACACACACACACACACACACACACACACACACACACACACACACACTCACCAGACTCAAAACTAACAGTGGAGAAACTATGATTCCCTGCATAAACAAGACAGTAATTTGTTAATAATTTATTCATGATTAATACAAAACAAACCATGAAGCTTCCAAACACAGAATTGAAGACAGCTGTAGCAATTGAGGTTTGTATATCAGCAGTGTTTAAGGGGCTGTTTCCATCCTCGGGTGCTGTCAGCACTGCACTTGCCAAGATGACAGCCGACGACACTGGAGGTGGCATACAGGACAATACAGTCAACCTAAAGGGAGGGGCTGGATCAAGGGGTAGGCCACACATGACGTACGACCAGGATCTCACACTCACCCTTCCAACAATGACTTGTCCACTGCCCCCAGCATAGCCAGAGACTGCACAATAACTTTGAGGATCATGGGGATTGCTACGAATGTGTACAGCTGAACGAAGACATGAACTCTGACCTCAGTCAGTGCTTTTAGCACAACCTACAATCACAACAAATAGCGACAAGTACAACAGTCACACCAATCGCAGGTCCGATCCTTTCACTCATTACGTTCAATCCTCCCTCTAACTACGAGCGATGTTCTAAAGCTACACAGCACAAGAGTGTCCATCATCAAATCAAGCCAGTAATGTGAACTCACTTCGGTCTTTAGCTGGAGACCATTGAAGAAGAATATCAACGATACTGCAATGTACCTAACGGTTATCTCCGGACGAAGAGGGCCTGTAAAGAAACACAAACCGACATTTGGATTACAATAACATTCCCATACACATTCTTATGTTTCCTGCCGACACGCCGACTGCAGTAGCCTGTCTCGAGAGGGATAGTTCAAGGTCTGATTTGGAAGCTAGATGTTCGTTGACCTGCCACTCGCCGGTCAGACAACTTACCTCCCTTAGCACCGATCCACGGAGAAGCCTTTGCAAGGGAAATGACCACCACTACTCCTATCAAAAACCAATGCCGTTTAACGATAGAAAGCATCTTATTTTTGAAGTGCAGTAGAAGTATCAGTGTTTAGAGCAATGCCGTCATAAACCCTAGATATCATCTACTCGCCATTTTTGGCTTTAAAAATGGCTGAAGGTAAGATTCGAAAGTGGTTCGAAAGGATCGGCTGGAAAAGTACGACTAGGACGTGGCTCAGTGACGGCAAAGAGCACAGTGACATTTCACATGAAGTAGAGAAAAAGAAATTGTTATTCGACCCGACAGTCGTCAAAGCTTTCCTAGCTGGTGTGGTAATATCTCATCTGAGCAAGAACTTAGTGGTCGGACTCTTAGCGGGAACACTATCGGGGATTTTTGTACAACAGAATATTTCCGGTGTACCTAACGTGACTGAGTCGTGGAAAGAGTTCTTAAAAAGATTTGAAGATACAAGATCCAAAAAGAAATGACTTATTAATGTGTGTTTCTAACATTAATTTTCTCAAAACAACATCAGATGTGTGTATACGTGTACATGTGTGTGTGTGTACGTGTACATGTGTGTGTGTGTGTGTGTGTGTGTGTGTGTGTGTGTGTGTGTGTGCGTGCATGCATGCGTGTGTGTTGGGTTTATGTGATGTGGAGGTGGTTGTAGACTTGCACATTGCAACATGTGAATGAGAATGCAATAAGAATTCTATTATTCCATTTGCGTTGGTTGGTGTTTCTAGAATGTCTGGTTCCTTGGCATGATCTCAGTTTTGCTGGTGCTACATTCCTGGCCCAGACACTCTGTCACCTTCACAGATTGGATGTGGTAGACCTTTCCGCTCTGCAGCTCTTGTTGATATCATACATAATATGTAGCCTTTTGATATTTATTGGTTTATTTTTAAGTATACAAACCAAAAAATCCTCTTGTAATTAGTCAATTAGATAAGATTTCATGGAAAGCACTTGGTGCTGTGGTAGAGCCCCAGTATTTCCAATCTACCAACCTTCTAACCTGCAACAACCATCCACACCACACATCTCATGAAGTCTTTATGGTGAGGGTGACCCAACGCATACGACTGCATCACTAATTTCACATCTCAATAGTTCAATCATCTCACAATTTGCCATAACTGTATATCATAATAAATCAAATTATAATTGGTGAGCTAATAATAACAATACAGCATGCGTAGCAAGTGATAGTACTCTATAATTCACAATGTAAAAAGTCATTGAATTCAAAAAAATAGAATCTACAACAAAATAATCTGATATTCTAATAATTGGGACCAATTTGCTGCTGATTAATGAGACTTGTGGAGCTACCAGCCCTAGAGGATGCAATAGAACCATGTCACAGTCACCAGCCCAAGGAAAAGGACCTGAATCATACCTTGTAAATAGTTCATTATGAAGAGCCTTCTTCTGTAGCTGGTTCCTCCTTGGGTGGTTCCTCTTTGGGTGTTTCCTCCTTGGGTGGTTCTTCCTTGGGTGGTTCCTCTTTGGGTTCTTCCTCCTTGGGCGGTTCCTCCTTGGGTGGTTCTTCCTCCTTGGGTGGTTCCTCCTTGGGCGGTTCCTCCTTGGGTGGTTCTTCCTCCTTGGGTGGTTCTTCCTCCTTGGGCGGTTCCTCCTTGGGCGGTTCCTCCTTGGGCGGTTCCTCCTTGGGTGGTTCTTCCTCCTTGGGTGGTTCTTCCTCCTTGGGCGGTTCCTCCTTGGGCGGTTCCTCTTTGGGTGGTTCCTCTACTTTGGGTGGCTCCTCCTCCTTGGGTGGTCCATCTTCCTTTGGAGGATCTTCTTTGGGTGTGTCTTCCTGCTTAGGCTCAGCTAGATAATGGACGATTGGGTCACAAAACCATCCCATCAGTCTAGACCACACAATAGTGCATACTTTGGTCTTCCTTAGTGACCTGAGCCTCTTGTGTCTGAGGCTCTTGTGACTGAGCAGTGGCACCTTCACCACCCTCCTGCCCCTCCTGCTGCTGCTCCTGTTCTTTTTGTTTTTCAGCTTCTTCGGCTTTCTTCAACAGAGCAGCATATTTGGGCTGTATTTCTTTATCTTTATCACAATACTACAAAAGCAAATAGGTAAAAATTAACTGAAATATAACATGCACACACATACACATCATCACACACACAAAACACAACACACACACACACATACACACAGTTCTCTGCGTTCAAGGTACCTAAGTAATAAACATTCCTTACCTTGTTCTGGGCTTCCTTAATCTTCTCTAACCAAGTCCTACAACATGAGGTCATCAACATGATGAAAGACAACACCTTCATGCAAGGTCTGGTGTAAGTATGGATACAGAAAGGTCACTAACTCTTTCTCTTCTGCAGTATGAGCAACAAAGTAATAGATCTTCCCCGGCGTGCCTACTACAAAGCATCGCTCAACCTCAGGTACAGGCCAACTGGACCCGACTCCTGGAAACCTCTGTCTGGCGTCTGCGATGGTGGACACAAGACAATACCCTTCCTGCTTCCTCGGGCCTTCGGGTGGCGGCTGCTGCTTGAACCACCTCAGGTACTGTCCCTCCCCCTCTAGAGACAACCAGGAGCTCACCCAGCGACCTAAAACCTCGGCTAATTGTAGAGAAGGACACTGTATGAGACTACCAGTCATGCTACTTGAGTACAACTGAATGCAACTCATGCTGGTGAAGATAAGGAGAGTGGAACACATTAAGTACATTAACGTCAGTTGATATGTAGACACCACATAGAGAGGCAACAGTAGTTCAAAGGCAGAGGCCCTACATTAACAGCAACTATTAAACTATTTTCAGCATCTGTGGTCAGAAAGGAATGGACAACAAAAGCAACACAGAACACACCAAAACAACAAACTGGACATAATGCTTGCGTGTTTGCACATGTATTAGTGTGTGTGGTCTACATGTGTGTGCATCTGAGTGTGTGTATACGTCTCTCTCTCTCTCTCACTGTGTGTGTGTGTGTGTGTGTGCATGTGTGTGTGTGTGTAATAATTTGAGATTGGGCTAGAGCACCAGCAAATTCATTCCAGCTCTTGTCTGACTTCAGGAGCAGACGGGGACAGGTCAGCTAGTGATGTAAGAGAGTAACCCCATACTCAGCAATGTGTGGAGGCAGTAGGTGACCTCAAAGAACCACAAATATCCATAAAAGAATCCACAGCTACAGCCAGACCAGACCCACCATAACAGTCCAGGGCTAAAAATAACTTACAACACGTAAACCACGCCCATTGACCGAATAAGGACTTGTACGAAAGGCACCCTAGCCATGAATATTGTTAGTTATTACAAGAATGCTAAGGCTTACAGCAACTTAACATCAAAGGTTACCTTCTGACAGTGCTGGTCTGTATTAACACACACACACACACACTGTGTGTGTGTGTGTGTGTGTGTGTGTGTGTGTGTGTGTGTGTGTGTGTGTGTAAGAATTCCTAATTTGAATTAAATCAGCCACCACTGGAGGCAGGTCTGTGAATTCAAGTAAAGTCAATACGGAATTGTGTGTAGGAAGACATGAACTATTGATGATGGGTTGAATGGGGTCAGCAACATTCCTCCAAGCTTACTTCTCCTCTGAATGGCTCCCTCGTGAACAATCTTTGGATCAACAGGAGTACGTTCTGATTTGGCTCTTTTCACTTTCTTCTCTTTTGCTGGCTTCTTCTCAGCTGTTTCTTCCCCATTACCCTCTATCAGTGGAAAGTAAAGTATTTAATAAGCAAAAAAAACAAACAAGCACTCGCGCACACACACACGGAGGCAACGAGAGGGAGAGAACCTTGCTTGGTGGTTTGCGGTTCGCCTTCCTCTGTTCCTCCCACTGCTCCCGGCGGTTGCTGTTCCCCATCTTGTTCAGCTGGCTTATCCTCCACTTTGGGTTCCTCCGTCTTAGTTTCCTCCACCTTAGGAGTTTCTTCAGTGGTAGGTTCTTGCTGGTTTTCCGTCGACATTCTATCGATCCGATCTATATGTTCTGATCTAATATTGAACGAGGAAATGGTGAATGTCGAGTTTGCAGAAAATCGACCAGTTCTCGAAGCCACGTTTAGTAGACCTGTTTAAAGCTCCTCTTACCTCAAACTGCTGGTATTGACCTCGACTCGGACGTCCAGTGGATCTCACAACGGATCGATCTCGCTCAAACTCAAGGTTTTGGTTCACCGGTTACCTAATAAGGCAGTAATGAGTGCTCGATCGACGTACCGATAAATTGAGTGTAACGGCACACCAGGACGTCTGAGTAAACAAATAAAGCGTTGAATGACGTATTCGTTCCCGTATGTAGGGCTTGAGCAGTTGAGATAACCTGCCTAGCGAAATTGAGACGACTGCGCTTGCTGTTTTCGCTGCTATCCTGTTACTTCACGAAACCTTTCAAAACGTAATCATTAACAATGTCCTTTTTTTCAGCACCATTCATTTCATACCGTGGCACAGTAAAGCGTGTACTGTGTGTTTGCGTGTGTTTGCGTTCGTGCGTGGGTGTTGTGTGCGTGTGGTGTGTGTGTGCCCAGGTGCGATTTGAATTACACATATCGCATGTACTTACAAACAGCACATGTACACAACACGCACCATCTTCACAACTAACCTAATCTAGTGCATTGAAGTAAATTGGAGCTTTTTTTATGTAGTAATTGTACACCACAAGGTCACACGTCAATGCTTTGAACTTCTCTGAATTGGCATATTGAATTAAACAGAACCTCGACTGCATCACATCATGTGAGCACCATGCAGTAACAAAAGGAAAATCCTTATACACCTGTTTGTGGAGTTTGTTTCCATGGCAACAGCAGAGTAGCAGCCATACAACATAGACCCCTACCACCTGTTAGTAGCCTTTGTGTCCATCGGATGGTCATACACCTCTAGGACATAAGCCCAACCTCATGGTGAGTCATTGTGCCAGCTGTATGTTGACCCCATGGCTATCTACATACGTAATAATTGACTCAATATGGGTTCAGTTGGTGTTAGCAACTAGCAATACACAATTCTAAGCGAGGCATATCTACATGTCGCAATGCTGTACAGGGTTAACAATTTCCAATTCATTAATACATCTGTAATAAAACAGATTTAAACTTTTCAAAAGTGAACAGATACAAATTGTTACAATTCAGAATCAAAATGAACATTATGTAAGAAGAAAGATTGATACAGAGAAAAAGTGCAAATACATGAGAACGGAAAGGACTGTTGGGAGTACCAAACACAAAACATTAATTGGATCTGTACAATAAAACAACAACGTACAAGATGAACAAAGAAAATGTCAATTATTATTCACAAGTATGTGTGGGCGTGAATCAGGCTTCTGTGATATTGACCTCTTCATCATTGATATCATCAGGTTGGACGAAGCGGAGAATGTGTCTCTTTCTACAGCGAACAAGAACAGTCACCATCATCCCACGACCTTTAACGAAGGTGTCTACTCCTTTTTCGAAAGTGAAGTAATTCTCAAGAACTGGTACACAGTAAAAAGGCATGTGGATTCGATCAATTCTCCCAGTGGTGTCCATCCTGCTGGCGATATTAACAGTGTCTCCCCAAATGTCAAACAACAATCGACCTTTGCCGACTACTCCAGAGGTAACTTGTCCGTAGTTGAATCCAATTCTCAAATGAAAGTTGAAGTTGGATATGTGATTGAACCTTTGGATAACGTTTTGCATTTCAAGAGCAAAACAAATCAAATTAATCAAATGCGCTGAAGCAGGGTTCTCCTCATTTAAGCCAGACGCAGCCATGTAGGTACTACCGATGGTCTTTATCTTTTCAACACCTATAAACTCGGGGCGGTCCAGCAACTCATCGAACTCAGAAACAATCTCATTCAAAATCCTGATACAGTCAATGGCTCTGTCTTGCTCGACCTGACAAAATTCATTGAAGTTAACTATGGTTGCAAAGATCACTCCAACACATTCGTGGTTACGTGAATACTTTCCTCTGAGACGAAGTTCACTGGCAACATGTTTAGGGATAATGTGCCGAATTAGAGAGTCGATTTGGTTCCTGGAGATCTTTGACTCCGCCTGCTGGAAGACTGCCTCCATTCTCCCTTTAAAGGACATACGAACAGAGACTTCTGACTTCCTGTTGACAGTACCTAGGAGAATTGTGAGCATCACAAAGAAAATGGCCGTCAAAGGAATCACAAATGTATGGAAATAGACTTTGAAGTCGTTTGAGTTGTCTTCGATTTGAAGAGTTGGAGTTTCAACAATCTTTTTGGTGGTGGCATTACTGGTGTTCCCCGGTGAAGGTGGTATTGTTGCGTAGCACTGGGGAGAATGGACAGTCACAGACAGTATGACTACAAGGATGACTAGTAGAAAAGCTCCGATGATCTTGACAAGGTAACTGATGTCAACAAATAGAATGCTAGCAACAAGGACGGTCAAGGCGATGAAAAAGGACATCTCTGTGTGGGCCACTCCCTCCAAACTCCCAGGAGAGTTTGTGCTACAAATGAACAAGTTAATGCAGACGAGAACCATGGGGTAGTAGATCAAAAGAAGACCGATTAGAGTTTTCACTCTCCAGTTCAATACAAACTTTGAAATGTGAGAGAAACATTGAGGAAATCTTCTTGGCCACAATGCCGATGCCACGCACACAACAATAGGAACCTCAATGCAGAGGCCAACAACCAGGAACAATGCCCAGAAGACCCACTCAGACACATTATCAATGTCTGCAGTTACCACAATGCTGGACACAGACACCAGTAGCAGGACCACCAGCGAGAGGACGACATCCACAAAGTAACTGCGCTTGGCCACAACAAATCCAAATTCATCTTCTGGGGATTTCCCTGTTACATAATCCTCCAGATGAAGCCCACCGCTCCTGTAGGACTTCTCCAGCTCTTCATCGTCAAACTGAAGGAACAGTGGATGCAGTGAAGTCGAGAAGAATGTGTCAAAGTTGATGTCTTTTTCCTGTAGTAGTTCCATGATCTGTGCTATCACTGCAGACTGGTGCTCAGAGAAAGGGTTGTCTACTTGTGTCAGGGAGACATAGCGTTCCAGCTGTCCTTGCTTCGAGATGATGTCGATGATGGGATTGGTGGAGGAGTTTTGAGAAGACGACTCGGTACCATGCCTTTCTCTGGCTTCTGTCGACGGACAACACATTGTGAGACACCTTCTGATGGACACCTCGCTGTCGGATGGACACTTGACGGCAGGTTCGTTTGTGGTTGTGTCAGAAACAGCCTGGACATCGATGGCTCGAATCTTCCTTCTCCACTTGGCTGGATTACAAAGGTGAGTCTGGCGCTTGGCGGACACTATAAAGTAATCCATTTTCCGAAGTGAAGGATCAACTTGCTCGGGAGGGATCTCCTTCAGAAGGTAGGCTCCTGACAACTGACGCTTTGTGGTTTCCGAGACTATTACTTTACCGGGGATTCCAAGGCTTTCAATCTGATTGGCTAAATTGACATCTTCGGACCAGACATCGAACTTGAAACGCCGACAACCCATGACGCCAAAGTACACCGATCCAGTGTGTATCCCTACCCGCATGTTGATGTGGAGGTTGTGAGCATCTGAATAACTTTGTAGAGCGTCGATGATGGCTAACCCCATATCCACAACATTGGATGCATGACTGTCACATGGTTTCGGACAACCGGACACACAGAAATAACAATCTCCCAAAGTGCAGACCTTCTCACAGCCATGTTTGACTGCTAAATCATCAAATAATGAAAATATGTCGTTCAAAATTTTAACCAGTGTCTCGGCTGACATGTTAGCTGATAGAGTGGTGAATCCAACGATGTCAGCAAAGAGGATGGTCACATTGTCCTGGTAGTGGATGGGGAACGGCCGAGGGAGGTTCATCGGGTCGTATTCAGGCTGGTTCTTCTGAATTGCAAACATCATGCATTTTCTAGTGAACTCATCGTCCATGAGTTCTGTGGCAAGCTCCTCAGGCATGAGAGAGGCCAGGGTCTTCTCTTGCAGTTGACGGTCCAATCCAAGGGCTTTTTGCAGTATCAGACATTGGACCACTTTCCAGAATGTGTCATGGAGTCTCACCTACACCAACAGACAAGTGAAGCAGTGAATTTATCACACAAAATGCTGAAATTACATACCTACACATGCACCAATATAAACCCACTATCTACACACACACTGACATGAACACAAGCACACATGGCTTAATTCAGTAAGGTACACACATAGTACTGTCGGTACATGTAATTACACCCGCCCACGCACATTCCAACATTAATAAGATACACACACACAGGCATATATTATACATGCTCTAAACTTTGAGTACATCTTATCATACGTACACGTCCCAAAGGAAACGTACAAACCTTTCCTTCAGAAAGAATATTACATTAGACAGATTACATTGTATTAGCAAGTACACTAAGCCTGGCAATGTAAACATCTGAGTAGCCTCTAAACACAATACATTAACAGGTCCAATAGGATAAACACACGCCTCAAGTGTGCCAACAGTGTCAAAGCCATGGTACACCACACACACACACACGCTCACATGCACACAACACACACACACAACACACACACACACACACACACACACACACACACCTCACACACACACATACACCTCTCACACACACACACACACACACACACACCTCACACACACACACACACACCTGGAACCAGTAGGCAGTAGAGAATCCAACAATATTCAAGCAAATGTGCAACAAGACACGACTGAGGGTTAGCCTGGCGATGAGGGATGTGGGGAACACGTTGATCCCTTCCTCTTTGTTAGCCTCATCTTGTAAGATGCCGTATCCAAAGAGGACCACGAGTACTTCCAGTACCACACCATACACCACGCCGAATACCACGCAGTACCCTATGGGCTTGTGGAGTAGCGTGTAAATGACCAGGACCACCACAGTGGTGAGGGCGAACTGGTTGATGAGGGAGATTGACGAGTATGGGACGAACTCACTGTCGAAGATGCGTATAGAGGGTACCAGCAACCAGGACGAAATGATGAGGAGAAAGCACAAGGCGAAGGACAGGATGACCGGTACTCGGTGGTAGAGCTTGCTCACTGACACGATGAGGAGAATGGCAGAAATGACGAAGAACACGGCTCCGCCGATGATCATCTCCAAGGAGTAATCGGGAGAGTAGTGCTTCAGCTTCTCCTGCTCGGATAGAGGGATGTTGATAGAGAAAACGACAATCCAAAGAAGTGAAAAAACGGATAAACAAATAGCGGTTATGCGAAATCTGTTCCTCAGGAAATCAATGGCTTTCTTTTGGAGTTGTTTTTCCAACGGGATGGAGTAGAACCGCGGGTTCCACCAGGACTGTCTGAAGATCCGTCCACAGGTAGTGCTTCTCTCGCGGGATATTTGACTCCTGTCGGTCAGGGCCTCTTCGATAGAAGCTAGATTGCGTTGTTCACTGTTCCCTAGTTCGGTCTTCGATCGCTTATACCGCGATAAAGGGCTTTCTCTTCGCCTGTCCATCGATAGTTTATCATGACGACCGGAGGGAATCGCTGGGGTTGGCTGGGATGTGACTTCCATGCCGTAGGGACGTGGAAGTCATTAGCAACTGTAGAGAAGGGTCCTCCTGGAAGACGAGATCCACGCGTAGCGAAGTTTGTTGGTATAATAAAGAAGCTAAAAGAATAGTGATAAAAACTGATGGAACCAAGTTTCTGAGCAGGAGCGAACTGAAAGATCTGACCACAGTAATAAACTATCCCATAATTGAGCACTTCCGATTCTCAATAATATTACCCAACCCATACAAGCTATAAAAATGTATACAAGATTGCATAGCATTGGAACCAGATAACGATATTCACAATAACGAAACGATCGAGGGTCGAACCTCTGTTAATATATATTATACAAGAACATTTACTATGTAATTTCCTCTCCACAAGTATCCTCCACAATAGTCGTCCTGTGGACCCTGTACAGGTGGCATACCTTCCACTGGGAATGCTGCATCAGGGTTCTTTGTCACGGCAACACACAGGCATGCATCAGTGAGGTATCCACGTGGATCATAGCTCCATTGGATCTGTCTCAATAGGCTGTATCACAGAATGTGCTCTTCCCAGGCTATGCCCACACATACTGGGACAGTGATGGTTGTGAATACGCGATCAAAACAAACGCTAGCAAATTGACAACAATAACATTATTGTTGTCAGCAGCAATCTGCCTGGTATAATAATATTATAATATTGTGTTATTGGGCCAGCAGCAAAGCAGTACTGGTAACAGTTCATAATAATATATTACAACACCCAATAGCAACATCATATCATTCAGAGACACTTGGATAGACATTATGACATCATACTACTATGGGATAGTGAAAGGGATGACATCATTGAAGCAAACAAGTGTCAGTGTGTGTGTGTGTGTGTGTGAGTGTGTGAGTGTGTGTGTGTCTACTAACAGTCAATGTTACACCTAAAGCTACAGAAGGCTATTTCCTTTTTCTCTTTCCCTTGGGACTGTCAGTAGGTGTGACAGACACATCACCAGCTTTCCTCTTTCCTCCAGCCCCACCACCTCTTTGAACAGAGGCTGGATGTAGCTAATGGGAACAGAGATGGATACATGATGGTTTGTGTGTGTGTGTGTGTGTGTGTGTCACAGTGTGTCACAGTGTGTGTGTGTGTGTGTGTGTGTTGTGTGTGTGTGTGTGTGTGTGTGTGTGTGTGTGTGTGTGTGTGTGTGTGTGTATGCCACCAATAATCACAACCACACAGTAGGCAACTGGATGGTGCAAGAAAAACGGTTGAGTGGTGTGTAAGTGGGAGGCCACACTACAAGGACTCCAAGCATGGATGATGTGCAACTCCACAACGGGAATGGAATGCCTGGCTCACAGACTAGACCTGTGCCATACCTGTGAGGGGCATACTGCATGTGTACACAACCACCAAGCAGTGTTTCCACTGACAGGTCAGCACCAAGGCAGCTTAGTATTTCAGCAGCAGCCACTCACCACAAAGCAATATTCACCACAACCTACACCACCTGTAAGGGGGTCATTGTGATGACTATACTGATTACTTCAAAAATAAACAGTTCCTCTATGGGATATATCCCATTCCATGAATACTCTCAGGGACAGATCAAAGCATTCATCCATGAATGGCTCAATGACATGCAAGACAGCACCAAGACAGAGGCACTAGAACGGCACCAATGAATCACTATGGCAACACCAGTGAGACATTATTCTGTAGGCTTATAGGGCCAATGAAATGCCTTTCATGAGTGGCAGGGCCACACCTCCACAGGTGATAGGACCACACCTCTTACATGCACAGCTAGTGCATGTAAGAGGTGTGGTCTTTACCATATTACTTACCCTACATACACATTGGAATATATTATACCAAAACCTGTACATTGAACACTATCATCAAGACCAACTCCCACATATTCCCCAACAGACTAAATACTCTACAGTGATGAACACACACTACAGTCCACTCTACAGTGATTAACACACACCACAGTCCACTCTGTAATGAACACACACCACAGTCCACTCTGTAATGAACACACACCACAGTCCACTCTGTAATGAACACACATTACAGTCCACTCTGTAATGAACACACATTACAGTCCACTCTGTAATGAACACACATTACAGTCCACTCTGTAATGAACACACACTACAGTCCACTCTACAGTGATTAACACACACTACAGTCCACTCTGTAATGAACACACATTACAGTCCACTCTGTAATGAACACACATTACAGTCCACTCTGTAATGAACACACACCACAGTCCACTCTGTAATGAACACACACCACGGTCCACCACACCTTTCCTTTGGGTCCCCTCTTCTTTGGAGTCTTCTGCTGCTTCTCCTTTTCCTGTAGTTCTTGCACTTCCTTTTCAATCAAACAGATGAGTGTGTTGCACCGCCGCTGGAGCTCCTGGTGCAAGAGGAGTCATTGAGCAATAAATAGCCATTGTGATAGGTTTATCAGAAGACTAATGACATGAACACGACCATGTACAGCACAACCAGCTAACACCTGCACAGGTACAACCAAGACTAATGAAATTAGTTCGAGGTGTTGTGTTACCAGAACAAGTGTGGTACCAGTCGTGGAGGATCCACTGACAGTCCATCACTGGCAGTGCCGTCCACACCAGTGGCTGGACTCAACACACTATGTTATCTGCACTAATGAATACAGTCTACAATGATGGGGATCTCAACACGTGGGATAATTACAGAGGTTCACTTGGTACAGTCTACACTGATTGGGTCTCTAATGTGGACACAAAGCTATGGGCACTGCAAGGCATCCACACACAGTGGGGGTATCTTAAATCTCTAGGATACAACCAAGGCATCCACACACAGTGGGGGGTATCTTAAATCTCTAGGATACAATCTGTAACAACACCTGTAGCTAAGTAGAGGAGTAATGTTATCAATAATACTGTTATTGCCATGGCAACTCACTGCAGTGGTGCGTGACTTGATAAACCAGTCAAATCTGAACTGAGGAGCATCTCTGATTGCCGTCCTTATCTCATCATATACGTTTTCCCGGTCAAATCCAACTTTATGTAAAGTACATATCTAAAGGGGGTTGACCATGGAATTGTAGTATGTCAGAAGAACTTCACATAAGGACACACCCACAACCTACCACTCCTTACACAAGGACACACCCACACCCCATCACTCTTCACATAAGGACACACCCACAACCCATTACTCTTCACATTAGGACACACCCACAACCCATCACTTCACATGAGGACACACCCACAACCCATCACTTCACATGAGGACACACCCACAACTCATCACTTCATGAGGACACACCCACAACCCATCACTCTTCACATGAGGACACACCCCATCTCACCATATATCGGTCTTCCTCTTCCGTGAACAGCTTTCCTTTGTTGGTTCCATATGAGATCTTCAGCTGGTGGTAAGGGGAGCGATACATGGACATCTGAGAAGGGAGGGGTCAGTGGGAGTGGCAGACTGCAGGATAGTATACAATTCCACACACCTTTGTGTCCAGAGCACTCTTTATGTCTTCCCTTCGCTTGATCTTCTGTTCTCCTTTCTCGATGATAGCCAAGATACGATCATGGTCAGCAAGCTCGTCTCTGCGCTCCCAAAATACCTTTGCATACTCCCGAACCTGGAAGACCGGAAGCATTTCACCACTACCATTTTGATCACACTACAGACTATGTACACAACACACACACAGTGTTCCTGTACAGTACACACTGTATTCCTGTACAGTACACACAGTGCTCCTGTACAGTACACACAGTGCTCCTGTACAGTACACACAGTATTCCTGTACAGCACACACAGTAATCATGTACAGTACACACAGTAATCCTATACAGTACACACGGTACCCTAAAATTAAACCACACTGGAACCTCCCCACCACAGTCACGCCCACCTCCTCCTCGGACTTCCCCTCCACCTCAGTGCAGATACTGTCCAGATCATCTCGTCCATATTCACTGCAAGCTTTGACAAACTGGTTGAAATCTCTCTTGGTCCAATTGGAGAATCCCTACAGGCATGGCAACAAGGGCAACACCAGTCTACAACCCAATCTCCTGAAACAGCTCATAAACAGAATACCATGTTATTCACTATGTCTCCTGTACATGCAGTGCAACACACCCACACAACTACAATGGAAACATTGCACAGCCAATTAGGCACTCAGTGCTACAGTCCTAAATACGTATGAATAATGGTGCTAAGATCTCTAATTAGCTACCTGTGCTAAAACAGGAATGCACGTACACACACACACACACACACACACACACACACACACACACACACACTTTGTCCAACAAGGCTTCCTTCTCTTTGACCTGCTCCTCGCTGAGAGGCTCTGCCGTATCAATGGCTTCTTGTTCTTGTTGCAAAGCTTCTTCAGGTTCTGGCAGCTCTGGATTGAGCACAGCCTAAGAGATACAGGTGGGAGGGGTGGAGTGTAGGAGGATGGAGAGGGTGTGGCAGTGTATAGCTTGGTGCATTGCAGTACAAGTGCCCCTCACGCACCTTATAGCCTATTGACTTCCTATAAGCATATATCTCCTGCTCCAGAAGCTCGATGAGACGCTGAGGGAAGAACTGAAAGTCTTGTACAACCGGCTGTTTAGGAGGGCGGGGAGCCTATGGGGATAGTGGCTGCTATGACAACAACTTCCATATAATCCAGCAGTACATCATCACCTTGGGTGCTTTGGGCTCGGACATTCTGAGGACTTCCTTGTAGTATGTGTCCACAGTGTAGTTTGCTTGTTTGCGAGACCTCTTAGGAGGCTCAATCCAGTTGTTCAGACCCAAAATCTCCTGTTCACACAAACCAGGGTACACACAGACAACACAGAATGTGCTCGCATTGTTCAAACTCGCCTTCCTCTTCTCCCTGAAATCCTCCCCCTCAAAGTCGTATATGGACCCCTGTACATCCATGGTGAAGTTTCTCAGCTGTGACTCCCCCATGGCTGTCATGCGCTCCTTCATCTCCATAGTCTGGGAGGTACAGCACACATAAGGGTACAAATACCTGCCAACTGTACACACACACACGCACACACCTTCTTCTCTCCTTTCTCCAGTATGGTATCCACATCCTCGTCTGTGTACATAGAGTCTTTGGCAGCAAACACAGCGTCTGCTCCATGTCTGATCATTGACAACATCTCCTCCTTCCCCACCTTCATGTGCGCGTCTGTTAGCCTCCCTGTTGGACAGAATAAGAGCAAACCACCTCTGCTTACAAGCTGACACACACACACACACACACACACACACACACACACACACACACACACACACACACACACTGCACCGATGTCTTGGAGTTGACAAACACACCTTGCTGGATCACAATGTGGTCCAGATGGAGCTTCATCTCTGCTCGTTCCACAATCCTCTCCTCAACTGTGCTATCTGTAATCAGTCGAAACACTTGAACTGGGCGGGTCTGGCCAATCCTGTGGGCACGATCCTACAAACCAACACACCACTAACAAACAACAACGCCACTGGTGCTGGATGGTCCCAACCTGGGCCTGGAGGTCCACCTGGGGGTTCCAGTCGGAGTCGTACAATATGACGGTGTCGGCCGTGGCCAGGTTGATCCCCAGCCCACCAGCCCTCGTTGACAGCAGGAACAGAAACTTCTCACTGTTTGGAGAGTTGTATGCATCAATGTGTTGCTAGGTAACAGATATAAAGGTACAATGATCTAACAACATCAGTGAGAGACAGCGAAGTGATGATGTCTTCACTGCCACTGACCACCGACCTGCCGCTCTTCGTGAGGAGTCTGCCCGTCCAGCCGACAGTAGTCAATCTCCCTCCACATGCAGTAGTCCTCCAGAATGTCCAGCATTCGTGTCATTTGGCTGAACAGCAGCACTCGATGACCTGACGAGGAGAGAGTCAACACCAGAGGGAACCACGGTGACATCACCATACAAGGGCTGCGGGATTAGTCTTGAGGAGCCAGACCATCATGCAAGGAGGATTTTGGTCATGGTACACAGGCAAATATCATAGGTCTGACTCCATGACACTACCGGGGAAGGTTAGTGAGGAACTACTGGGGAAGGTTGGTGAGGAACTACTGGGGAAGGTCGGTGAGGAACTACTGGGGAAGGTCGGTGAGGAACTACTGGGGAAGGTCGGTGAGGAACTACTGGGGAAGGTTGGTGAGGAACTACTGGGGAAGGTTGGTGAGGAACTACTGGGGAAGGTTGGTGAGGAACTACTGGGGAAGGTTGGTGAGGAACTACTGGGGAAGGTTGGTGAGGAACTACTGGGGAAGGTTGGTGAGGAACTACTGGGGAAGGTTGGTGAGGAACAAGAAACATGAAATCCACAAACTAAGTACCTTATACTAAATCTGGAAAACATATGCAAAATTTAACAACAGATTGTGCAATGGGAATACACACCTTCCTCCTTCAGCTTCATCAATAGCTTGTCAAGGAGGAGGAGCTTACCACTGTTCTCCACCAAATGATAATCAGTGGTGTATGGTGGTCCTACAGTGAACCAACATAGAACACCAGTATAGAGTACAGTGGTCCTACAGTGAACCAACATAGAACACCAGTATAGTGTACAGTGGTCCTACAGTGAACCAACACAGAACACCAGTATAGAGTACAGTGGTCCTACAGTGAACCAACACAGAACACCAGTATAGAGTACAGTGGTCCTACAGTGAACCAACACAGAACACCGGTATAGTGTACAGTGGTCCTACAGTGAACCAACACAGAACACCAGTATAGAGTACAGTGGTCCTACAGTGAACCAACACAGAACACCAGTATAGAGTACAGTGGTCCTACAGTGAACCAACACAGAACACCGGTATAGAGTACAGTGGTCCTACAGTGAACCAACACAGAACACCAGTATAGAGTACAGTGGTCCTACAGTGAACCAACACAGAACACCGGTATTGAGTACAGTGGTCCTACAGTGAACCAACATAGAACACCAGTATAGAGTACAGTGGTCCTACAGTGAACCAACACAGAACACCGGTATAGAGTACAATGGTCCTACAGTGAACCAACATAGAACACCAGTATAGAGTACAGTGGTCCTACAGTGAACCAACACAGAACACCGGTATAGAGTACAGTGGTCCTACAGTGAACCAACACAGAACACCGGTATAGAGTACAATGGTCCTACAAATGACTCAATACAGGAACAGCTGCTACAAGTGGTGGCACTTTGCTGATGTGTACGGAACAAAGGATGGAGCAAAACACAACAAATGGTCTCTGTAGTGGGACAAGCCATTTTATCATCCCCATAATGATGCTTCCAAAGCCCCACCCACCTGGTTCCGCCCCATCGAACAGATAGGGATGATTACAGCACTTCCTCAATTGCATCAGAATATTGAGTAGTCTCAACTTCTCCACTTTACCAGCTCCGTTCACTATGTCAATGTCCTTCATTAGGATCCTCGTGTACCTGGGGTAGGGTTAGGGACACACTCTACCACTCCAATAAGGACACGCCCACAACCTACCACTCCCATGAGGACACGCCAACAACCTACCACTCCCACAAGGACACGCCCACAACCTACCACTCCCACAAGGACACACCCACACCCTACCACTCCCAAAAGGACACGCCCACAATCTACCACTCCCATGAGGACACGCCAACAACCTACCACTCCCACAAGGACACGCCCACAACCTACCACTCCCACAAAGACACACCCACACCCTACCACTCCCAAAAGGACACGCCCACAACCTACCACTCCCACAAGGACACACCCACACCCTACCACTCCCACAAGGACACACCCACAACCTACCACTCCCTCTGCATCTGAGTCAAGCCAATATAAATCTTAGTCTCTTTCTTTGGTGGAAGGGCTTTCTCTACATCAGACTTGAGTCTTCGAAGTAAGAACGGCCGAAGTACCTGCGCAATAGGAAGAGGTTCACTGGAATACATACAAACTTGCACATGACAACGTGAAGCAACTGCAGCACACTGACCTTATGCAGTCTGTCCACCAAGGCCTGGTCATCCAAGTTGTTAGCATTGAACCAGGCATCAAAGTCTTCTGATGAATTGAAGACATCAGGGAGAAGGAAGTTGAGTAGAGCCCACAGCTCATGAAGGTTGTTCTGCAGGGGTGTTCCCGTCAGCAGGAGACGATTGGTACTCTGGAACTCCCTCACAATCTCTGACAGCTGGGACGTGAATTGAACAGTACATGCAGCATATGTACACAATGAAGATGTGGCACACATGGATGCACATTCCCACATACGTACACAAATGCATGAACACACACACAAGCTTTCACACACACACACACACACACACACACACACACACACACACACACACACTTTTGATTTTTCATTCTTAATTCGATGTGCCTCATCAATCACAAGGTAGCGCCAGTTGAACTTCTTGAACTGCGCCTTTTCCCTGATCACCATCTCATACGAGGTCACTATCACATTCCAATCACCGGGAATAAACTGTTCTTGGATTATACGTTGCTATGGAAACAGTAGTAGTGATAACACCAACACAGTTATCAGACATACTCTGGTACACAGTTATCAGACGTACTCTGGTACACAGTTATCGGACATACTCTGGTACACAGTTATCAGACGTACTCTGGTACACAGTTATCAGACGTACTCTGGTACACAGTTATCAGACATACTCTGGTACACAGTTATCAGACGTACTCTGGTACACAGTTATCAGACGTACTCTGGTACACAGTTATCAGACGTACTCTGGTACACAGTTATCAGACGTAATCTGGTACACAGTTATCGGACATACTCTGGTACACAGTTATCAGACATACTCTGGTACACAGTTATCAGACGTACTCTGGTACACAGTTATCAGACGTACTCTGGTACACAGTTATCAGACGTACTCTGGTACACAGTTATCAGACGTACTCTGGTACACAGTTATCAGACGTACTCTGGTACACAGTTATCAGACGTACTCTGGTACACAGTTATCAGAGGTACTCTGGTACACAGTTATCAGACGTACTCGGGTACACAGTTATCAGACGTACTCGGGTAGCTTGGTCTCCAATAAAACATATAGCTTTGAGGGATGGACACCACCGCTTGAATTCTGACATCCAATTTGCTAGGGTTGATTTTGGAGCCAAAACAAGATGTGGAGATTTGATATTTCTCATGTGCACAACATATCCCAATAATGAGATTGTCTGCAGGGTTTTACCCAGTCCCTGAGGGTAAGAACAGAGGTAACTGATAATACATCACAAGATGGTCACAGAAGCCATATGCCAGCACCATTTGGTGGCTCTTAAGTACTTTGTTGTCATAGCAACACAGGCACAGGTGCGGGCCCAGGCCGGTCATGTCTAAGAGAGTCTAATACTTGACCAAACACGGCAATCTGGGCTAATGCCATCTCAGCCAAACATGGCCACGTCCAGGGAGGGTCGATGGAATGTCACACACAGAAGCCACAGACATGCAACATAGTACAACAATCCGATAGTGCACCTGGTGTACAAGACTACTAACACACACACACACACACACACTCCATAAGTATACAGGAGTGTAAAAACGTACACACACACACTCCATAAGTGTACAGGAGTGTAAAACGTACATACATACACACTCTTTAAGTGTACAGGAGTGTCAACCGTCATACACACACTCCATAAATGTACAGTGTCATATGTACATACATACACACACTCTATATAAGTGTACAGGAGTGTCAACAGTACATACATACATATGTACACAATTGATGTTGCTCTCACATACAGTTGGTACCCACCATCTCATCGGCTAATATCCCGTTAATTCCATGATCATAGAGAGAAATCATCCAATTCAATCCTCTCACTTGATAGTCACGCATTTTACCATTTACGATATCTGAAGAGAAAGAGAGAAAGAGAGTGTTAGTATGTACAATGAATTTTAGCCCTGCATGCCCACACACACTCACAATAAGGTGATTCATTGAACCTTTTGATAACACCAGATTCCTCAATCTCGTCCTTCTCCTCCAACAGGAGTTCCTCGTCTTCCTCACGTTCAGTCATTCTGTGACGCCTGTAGCAAGGGAAGAAGACAGCCCTTGTCAAGGGAAGAGGACAGCCCTTGTCATGGGAAGAGGACAACCCTTGTCAAGGGAAGAGGACAGCCCTTGTCAAGGGAAGAAGACAACCCTTGTCATGGGAAGAGGACAGCCCTTGTCAAGGGAAGAAGACAACCCTTGTCATGGGAAGAGGACAGCCCTTGTCGTGGGAAGAGGACAGCCCTTGTCAAGGGAATAGGACAACCCTTGTCAAGGGAAGAAGACAGCCCTTGTCATGGGAAGAGGACAGCCCTTGTCAAGGGAAGAGGACAACCCTTGTCAAGGGAAGAAGACAGCCCTTGTCAAGGGAAGAGGACAACCCTTGTCATGGGAAGAGGACAGCCCTTGTCAGTGGGCATGAGCCACGATGGTAGACCATGCTACAGTAGCCATCATCATCAAGATATCATGAGCATTAATTAATACTGCAATCCCGAGTTCCTCACAATGATTGAGATTTGATAGGTAGCACTTGGTCTGAAAAACCGAGGTTAACAGTATGTATGTAGATGAGATAAGTGAGGGGCGGAGTGGTGCCAAAGACGAATACAGGCACTGTACAGAGCACCCAGTGGAGGGAGCACAATAACAATGTTTTGTAGGAGTGTTTACTGACGATGAGCCAACAGCTCAAAACCCTGTCTAACCGTATTTATTGTTACCACGGCAACAAAACACCATTCATGCATGCAGACAGCTCAACACAACAAATACACAAAAGGCATTAAAGGAACAGACACCAACAATGAAGAACAGGTGAGTACTACCTTGTAACACACATTGTACAGAATGCACATTGTGTGGTCACCTTGTACGTATTATGTACAATACGCATTGAGTGGCCACAATGCACCTGGATTGAACACATAGAACATCCAAAGACATTCCTTCCACAATCATGACACTGTACTTGTAGCACAATAGGGACCCCTACAGTAGCTATCAAACATACGTTGATGCTCCTTCAGAAGACAACCGGGATCTCTTTGGTCTCCCTTGCTTCATCTTCAGTGGACTGGTGGGAGCTTTGCTCTTACTGTCACTCATGAAATGAGAGAATATCTCAGTTTGTTCCAACAGAAAATTGAATCGATTGGAGCGATCTTTCACCTGAGAAGAGAGGAAGGTAAGACAAAGTGAAGGTACATTGACATGAACGCTAAAGTATACAAGGAGAAGATTACAACCCTCACACACACGATAGTGCAGGAGACCACGGGATATGTACTTCTCAGGTGTGCTTGCTACACAGACAGGACACAGTCCACATATGTACATACTGCAATGCAGAGTACACAGACACATACGTCTGTAGGTAGGTACACACAAGCACACGAGCATTCAGGCCCACACGCATGTACTAACATGGGATATACATGTGCATCAAGTGGAGGTACAGTGAGGGATGCTGTTCCACTAGGTGGTCACGACACACCGCACACTGACCAGCTTAGCCTCGTATTCAGTGAGAGGTTCGGTTCTTTCAGGCTCAGGCTCTTTAGGAGGCTGCTTGGACTCTCCCTCTTCTTGCTCATCTGTCTCCATTTTGTAGTCTTCATCGTTGTCGTCCGAGGGAGGCGAGGGGAGAGGAGGACTGTCAGGGTCATTCTCTACATCAGACATGCTTCAGCTAATCTATGAGAGAGTGGACACACTGGATGAAATCGACTAAAGACATTTGTCCAGCAGCAGTACAAGTTACAAGTAGAACGCAACGTTACAATTTGCTATATAAATATTGTGATCCTTGGTTGATGAGCTGAAGGTTGTCCTTGGAAGGGCAAAGACAGAAAACTAAGCGGTCACTCACCACAGGATGGCGCGGAGAAGAACCCGTTAATCATTCAATGGGCGTGGTCCATAACGGACTGTGTAAACTTGTGGCCGGTCAGCGGAGCCGCTGTGTACATAACTAGGCGTCGCCAGTTAATGAGCTACGAGATATTCGAGCGCACCCAACTCCACCTTTCTGGTCTCCGAATATTAAATTAGCACGGTTTTCTGATACTGGGAGAGGTTGTTCTTCACCGCCAAGAGCTGCAGACATGCCCGATGTAGCGTCCGCCACAGCTAATGCCTTTTAAGTACATCGCCAGAGGGTGTCGCGGTTTTCCGTTGTCCCGTCTGGCGCGGTCACTTATTCCATTAGCGATGTATACAAAAACGGTGCGCCTTCAATTACTGCTATCAGTTAGTCCACGGTGACACGGACCACAGAGGAGAGAGAGAGATGACTGCCAGCTCAGGAGTACTGTTCCTCGTCGTATCTTTGGTGACATTCGACCTCCTTCAATCGCAAGGTAGGAAGTAGACCGCTGTTGGCGATGTTTATATCGATCGTTCCGCGATGTTACTAGTAGGGGCAGGCCCTATGGTTGGTCGAGCGAATGTGAATAGTAGCAGGATCTGTCCTAGTCGCGAAGTGTACCCTCGAGACGGTCCATAGGATGCTATGGAAATCTCTAGTGCGACTGGGTACTACCAACCAGTCTGTACAGCTGACACACACACACACACACACACACACACACACACACACACACACACACACACACACACACACACACACACACACACACACACACACACACACTGTAGACCATAGATCTCATAGCACATCCTAATGCTCCTGTTTGTGCTATTCTGTCTGTACTGTAGAGTGTACCAGCGGATTTGTAGAAGATCTGGAAGGAGTTGATCCCTCTGTTCTGACCACTAATACCAACAACAATAACCTGATGTACATCTATCGCAGTCTGATGTTCACCTGTGATGGAGTTATCACTGGAGTCAGGATGGCTATGCCAGACAGAGAGGATAGACCACTATTTGCAATTCAAGGGATCTACATGATAATTGCTGTATTCTCTGGCTCAACAGTGTCTGATGTTATTGTACTAAAAAATAAAGATGTGAGTCGAATACCAGACACACCAACTATCTGGAGGAGCAGTAATCCCAACAAATTGAACACCGCTGTGAGATCTGGTGACTACATTGGAGTGGCTATACCCAGAGACAACATCACTGGTGAATCCGTCTATTATCAAAGAATAGCTGTTGATAGTAGTGGTCCATTCACTCGAGGATCAACCTTCAGACTAAACTACAATGATGAGATTGAATTTGAACAAATGGTCAGCAGTGCTACTGTCTCCACTGGTCTACAAAGACCTCCTCTCATCCAGTTCACTGTGGGTGAGTGTTGAACACTGTCTGATGTTGTGATGTTGTCATTTCAGTATCTCCTTGCAGTGCCTGCGTCTGTACTTCCTTCACCCACTGCCACACCCACAGACACTCCTACTGGTCCATCTCCCAATGTCAGTACAATAATAGCAGGTGCAGTGGTGGGAGGTTTGGTCTTTGTCTTGGTTGTCATGACAGCCATTCTCCTCCCCATCCTCTTGTGTGTGGTATACCCCAAAAAGAGGCGGGGCAGCAAAGGTCAGTTGATGTAGATTATCGGAGGGATGGGGGTTATGGAACAATGTTCTCCACATGTAGAATTTGGAGCCAGAATGGAAACCTCCCACAACCAGAATCATGCTGGTTTTGATAACCCACACACTAATTCTCCTACCAGCGCTCAAAGTCCTGTGGGCGTGCCTGCCCCCAACTCCTCCCACCCCCACTCCCCGACCACAGGACAACTGAGAACTACCCCGAATGCTCCCGAAGTTGTCTATGCTCTCCCTCAAAAAAGGGGTGGGGACTACGAGGTAGAACGGACTGTTTTCACTGTTATTACCTGTGGTGATGGTGATATCTTCCCTCACTTAGATGGACCCCAATTATAATTACTCTCCAAAATTCATTCCTGTTCCAACAGTGGTAGGTTGACTATATTGTTAGTCATTACCATGGCAACTCGACATCCCATCTTTCCCCCAGGCCCAGCGCAATCAGTTCAGCGGCTACATGACATCAGAGGACCACTATGAACTTCCCGAAACACAGCTGACAATGGTATATGAGCATGTGATTGTCACAATGTTGTCACCTGACTGTCACATGATCCTTCCCTCCAGGACTCCTCCGATTACGACTTCCCCAGCACAGAGTCCGAGCACTACTGGTGCCCGTCCAAGGAGGAGGCGGAGCTCTACCGTCAGCTCTCGGAGAAGAAGTACCAGGAGATCCTCAGGAGGGCAGTGAGGCTGGGGGACAAGATCGGAGAGGGGGAGTTCGGGTCTGTGTATAAGGGGGAGTGGCAGCAGTGGAATGGGTGTGTCAAGGAGGTAGCCATTAAGCGTCTCCATGACGATGATGTCAAGGTGCAGTTTCTAAGAGAGGCAGCAGTGATGGGTCAGTTCAACCACCCTCATGTGGCCAGGCTGTTTGGGGTGGTGACTGTTGGCAAACCAGTGAGTGAGTGTGTGTGTGTGTGTGTGTGTGTGTGTGTGTGTGTTTGTGTGTGTGTGTGTGTGTGGTAACATGTGTGATTGGTATGGTGAGGACCGGATTGACTGGCCTGATATCCTTGCACCCCTCCAAGCCAATCACTCTGTGTGACTAGTGTAGTAATTTAACATGTATTCTGGTGTTGCTGAATTCATTGTTGAACTGCTGGTCTCAAGGTGATGATCGTCATGGAGATCCTTTCTGAGGGAGATCTGTACACTCATCTGAATTCATTGAAGTAAGTTGCTATGGTAACAACACCACCAGTCCTCCTCTCAACTCCTCCCCCATCCTCACAGTCCTTCAGTAGACCAGGACCTCCCAAAGTGCTTGTTGAAGTTCACCCGACAGATATGCTCGGGCATGGTCCACCTCTCAAGTAAGAGGTTTGTGCACAGGGACCTGGCCACCAGGAACGTGCTGCTGGACCAGAACCTCAACTGTAAGGTGGGTGTTGCGCAACGCATGTCAACTGATGTGTGGGGGTGGGGCAACATGGTCTGACATTGTGCAACCCCTTCAGATTGCCGACTTTGGTATGTCTCGTGACGTCACCAACGACTACTATCTGTCACAAGGTGGGCGGATCCCCCTCAAGTGGACCTCCCCCGAGGGGATTCTCTACCATAAGTACTACCCTGGTAGTGATGTCTGGAGCTATGGGATGGTCATGTACGAGATATGGTCACTGGGTCACAAGCCATATGAGTCCATGGAGCCCCATAAGGTCAGGACACACCCAAAACACCTTCTCCTAATATAGTGTTCGTCCAGTGTAGTTCATAGTGTTGTCAGGCTTCTTAGAGTACTTCTTATGGATCCACTCCTCCCCTGACACACCCACAGGTTGTTGAGATGCTAAGTTCGGGTAAAAATCACTGCCAACCTCCTCCCCCTGGATGTCCCCGAGAGATCTACTCCATCATGGTGAAGTGCTGGTGAGTGTGTGTGTGTGTGTGTGTGTGTGTGTGTGTGTGGTGTGTGTGTGTGTGTGTGTGGTGTGTGAGGATATTCTTTTGTCTGAGCAGGTGGGTGCTGATATGTCATTCACTAACCCCTCCCCCTTCACCTCCCTCAGGAACTGGGACCACGCCACTCGACCCACATTCCAGCAGATATCCCAGTTGTTGGACAGAGATGATTCCATTCTGAGTTCAATTGGTGAATATTCAGAGTTGGTCCCTGCAGATGGGCTTGTCCTGGGGTCCTCCTTGGAGAGGGCCAAATTCCTCCACTTTGACCTCCAGAAGATTTATGACAAGTGATTATTGTAATTAATCTTACCTTTTGGTCATCACAGGAACACCACATTCATTTGGACATAATATTTGGAACAATTGTGTGTGCATGGTGTGTGTGTGTGTGTGTGTGTGTTGCTCTCTAGTGTGAATATCACAGCTATTATCATTCTATTATTATTAATATTATTTCATTGTTGGTATCATCTTGCATGTCATTAATATCTTTATCATGAATAATTTTGAAAATTATACACAGATATCATGTATGTACCAATGTGTATAGTATGCAACTCTAAATTGAAAGAATGGGAATGGGAATCTTTGGCATATGGATTGGACACTAACAGGATCAGCCACAACACACATCAGCTGTGGCAGTACACCAGGGATCGACCATTGGGGGTTTACCCTTGGAGTTCACATGGTGGAGAGTCTACCTTCAGAGTTCCCCGTGGTGGGGGTGTATCCTCAGAGTTCCCACGGTGGGGGCGTATCCAGGGGCACACTTGGGAACAGTCACTGAATGGCTTCACCGACTGTTCAGTTCTTTCCCTGCATCCTTGCATGGCTTCTGTTGGTCAAAACATCGGTTAATGAAACTATTTTAACACATCACTAGTCACACACACACAGTGTGGTAGGACAATAATAGAACAATAGTTTGTGTCTGATCAGAGACCAGTTGTCTATGATCAGTAGTGCTATAGTATTTCTGGTACTTTGCTGTTCATACACACTCAACAACCAACAGTATCACCAGCAGTAGCTGGAATAGTGATAGAACGGTATGGTATTCTTCTGGTGTGTGCTCGTAGTGTTGTTGTACACTGTAAGCAGCCAAGGTGAGGTGAGGTGAGGTGTGTGTGTGTGTCCTGTACTCCATTATACTGTAGAGTGTCCTGTACTCCACTGTACTAGAGTGTCCTGTACTCTGCTGTACTGTAGAGTGTCCTGTCCTCTGCTGTACTGTAGACTGTCCTGTGCTCTGCTGTACTGTAGAGTGTCCTGTGCTCTGCTGTACTGTAGAGTGTCCTGTGCTCTGCTGTACTGTAGAGTGTCCTGTACTTCACTGTACTAGAGTGTCCTGTACTCTGCTGTACTGTAGAGTGTCCTGTACTCCACTGTACTGTAGTGTCCTGTACTCCACTGTACCGTAGAGTGTCCTGTACTCCACTGTACTGTAGAGTGTCCTGCATGTACTCTGCTGTACTGTAGAGTGTCCTGTACCGTAGAGTGTCCCATACTCTGCTATACTGTAGAGTGTACCAGTGAATTGTAGGAGGTCTACATGGAGAGGTCAATTCTCCCTTAACCTCCAACACCAGCAAGCACAGACTACTAGTACTGGAGAGTTCTACAGTATCCAATATGTACGCTCGAGACAGTCCATAGGATGCTGACACACACACACACACACACTCTGTAGACCATAGATCTCATAGCACAGCCTATTGCTCCTATTTGGGCTATTCTGTCTGTACTGTAGAGTGTACCAGTGGATTTGTAGGAGATCTGGAAGGTGTACTTGAAGGAGTTGATCCTTCTGCTCTGACTACAAATACCAACAACAATAACCTGATGTACATCTATCCCAGTCTGACATTCACCTGTGATGGAGTTATCACTGGAGTCAGGATGGTTATGCCAGACAGAGAGGATAGACCACAACTTTCACGTCAAGGGGTCTTCATGATAATTACTGTATTCTCTGATTCAACAGTGTCTGATATTATTGTACTCAAAAATGAAGATGTGAATCAAGTTATACCAGGTACATCAATCTGGACCAGTGATACCAACAAATTGAACACCGCTGTGAGATCTGGTGACTACATTGGAGTGGCTATACCCAGAGACAACATCACTGGTGAATCCATCTATTATCAAAGAATAGCTGTTGATAGTAGTAGTCCATTAATTGAAGGATCAACCTTCGAACTAAACTACAATGATGAGACTGAATTTGAACTAATGGTCAGAAGTGCTACTGTCTCCAATGGTCCAGGTCTACAAAAGCGTCCTCTCATCCAGTTCACTGTGGGTGAGTGTTGAACACTGTCTGATATTGTGATGTTGTCATTTCAGTATCTTCCTTGCAGTGCCTACATCTGTAGTTCCTTCACCAACTGCCACACCCACAGACACTTTTACTGGTCCACCTCCAAATGTCGGTACAATAATAGCAGGTGCAGTGGTGGGAGGTGTGGTTGTCATGACAATAATATTATTACTGATGATACCGGTAACAATCGTTTTAGTGAAGAAATGTAAAAAGAGTTCATCAAGTGACAATGACTACACCCACGACTATGCCTGTCCGCAGATAGAACTGTCATACGAGGTCCCTCTGCAGAAAAACCCAGCTTATGCTACCACAGACGACTGTAGCACAATGCGATCATCATCGGATTACACATACATTTAGTACAAATTACGTACATTACTGTATGTACGTAACTGTTACATTACTGTGTTCATACAATAATTGACCTATTTGTAATGTCAAGTCAGTTCATATCATACAATCCGAGGTACATGGAGTGAAGTGTGCAATTAGTATGTATTAAATTGATGTAAAGGAAAGCCCAATGTTTGCTAATTAATGAAAAACAATGCTTCAATTTTGTAAATTGGAAATGGAAAAGTGAACATCACCAACATGCAGTGAACGAACTACACTTGATACAGATAATATTGTGACAGTGGAAAACGTGAGGTAATGTTCAGTTTGAAATATGAATTGGGAATGCAAACCTCGACGTCCTACTCGGTGTACCTGGTGGGGTCAAGTTGGCATGGATGAATGGAATATCACTTTGGATACTGTTGCTAAGCAACTTACTGATAATTAGGATCTTGAAAAAGTGTTGTGATAGCAAACAACAGAAACACAACTCCGCCCACAAGTGTCACTACAAGGGGTGGGGCAAGTGATCACAAATGAAACAACAGAAAAGTCCGTGGCCTTCGTAGTAAGTGTGTCATGGAGGCGTGTCTCACCTGTACGAACAGATATCTTTTTAGCTATCAGTGTCCCACCAATGATAGCCACCCCAGTGCAAATGGTGTGACCAAGGACCCCACCCAGGAGCACACCCGATGGGTTCTGCAGGGGGCAAAGGTCGGTGGAGTACACTCACAGCAGTACAAACCACACCCACTGACACACCTCCTTGGCAGCCAGGATGATAGCAGCAATCTGTGAACGATCTCCCCACTCCGCAACAAAGGTGAGAGTGAAGGCTTGGAAGAAAACAGGGGGGAGGAGTCGGAGGATCCATAATCTACGTCGGAGGGGTGGGCTGGTCACCAAGACTCCGCCTTCTGAATCAGAATTTGGCTGAGCTTTCTCCTGTGTCAAGTGAGAAAAAAAATTATATTCATAGTGTACATGGTGAGGGGTGGTGGGTGTGTGGTGAGGGGTGGTGGGTGACAGTGTGTGGTGATGGTGATGTATATTATAGTGGGTAGTAAAGAGGAAACACATATTTTCTCCATTCATGTTATTGACTTGGGCTGTGTTCAGTCACCTTGCCAAACAACCCTCTGTCCATTTTTATTTAGTTGTTAAGGAATACACCACAAATACAGTCAGTACCAACTATATTTGCTGTGTAAACTATAGAAGATGCCAATTGGAGCATGACAACACAAGGCTTTAGTCTACCAAAGAAACCATATGAAATGATCATTGAAAGTGACCCCTATGCTGTACGTATCTAAGCTTCACTTTTCAATTTGAAAATGAAATATTTTTACTACATTCAAATCTCAGTTAATTCTCTGTGAAGGAAACCGACTGTGTGTAGTAGTCGGGATGGCTGTGGTGGTGGGGATGGCTGTGGCAGTGGGGATGGTTGTGGTGATGGGGATGGTTGTGGCAGTGGGGATGGTTGTGGTGATGGGGATGGTTGTGGTGATGGGGATGGTTGTGGTGATGGGGATGGTAGTGGTGATGGGGCAGTGAGCTACTCCCATCCCATTGGGACCAACTCATCTCCTTCCCAGCAGGCACCCACCTGTTCCTTCAAGGTCTCGGACACCTCCTCAAACTCCTCGCTCTCCTCCTCCGGCTTCATCCACCAGCCATCCCATAGCATCTTCACACCAAATATGGCAAACAGGAGAGCACCAAGGTAGAAAGTGATCCATCGAGGAATTATGATGGCCGCAAACCCCAACAACACTGACAGGCTGTGCATGAGGGCTGGGGTCAGAGGGCAAAGGTCAAAGTCTATCAGACATAACCCTAATGCAAGAAGACTCTTACCTAGTGATAAAATGGCTCCAGAAAACACCAACAATTTTGAATGCTGCATGGCTAGAATTGCCGCAATAAAGAATGTCTTATCTCCAATCTCTGAAATGATAATGACACATAGCGAGGCTATGAACCCGTGAATAAATGGTAGCTGACTGCTTTTCGTTTGTTCTTCTTTCGTTGTTTCAGCAGACTCCTTTGTACCCTCAGTCACTTCAACCTCTTGCTTGCTCAGATGGGCGGGTTCCAGCCCAACATCACCCACAGCCGCTGGGCGTTCCTGAAAGAAGGAAGTGTCCACATTCAACCAAGGTAGCTCCACTCAATGATGTGGTCCACCGAAGGATAGAAAGTAATGCTCGCCATCCACAGGAGCACGGCACTCATGCACTACACGCATGCAGTGGGCACGGACCACAGATGGACCTCTGATGCCTACTCGGGACCAACCAGGTGGGTAGTACACTGGGTACAGCACAGAACATGCATTTTATAAGTCACACAATTGGTTGCTGATGAACTGACATATCTTAGGGACTGCTACTGCCATTGCTTCCAGTCTAAGGTACATCACAGACTACAACAGAGCACAGTGTACAGAACACGCCCACCCAAAGTATACTCCCCCACTGACTCACCGCATTCACCCTTGTGTCTTCCGCTTGATGACCATCAATTAGGACATCATCACAGCTCGCATGAGGCAGTAATCCGACCGTCACAATGACCAACACACTCAGGAGCTGGCACTGGTCTACCGTTCTACATAGTCCAACGAGGTTCATCCTTGAATCACACAGACCTCGAGTATGGTACTTGAAACGTCAGCCGGACTAGGGGATTCCCCATCTCTGTGGCCGAAAATGGCTGCCATGCTACGTTCTTTCCGTACCAAATATCTACAGCGTTTGTCCTTTAGGTGTATAAATTATTCGAGGTGGGGAGAAAAAAGGATGATATCCTACGAAATCTTCGAATCATCAAGATATTCTGGTTCCTTTTTAAAATTGTTCGGTCTGACGTCATTGTCGGGGGCTGTACTCTGGTTGGGTTGTTCTTTTATGAAAAAGAAGGTCAACTTAGTACCACAGCTCAGAGCCAAGCAACAGAACGACGAGAACGAAAAGGAGCTGAAGCCTTCCATCAAAGAGGTTCGCTACAGAGACTTTTCCTCTTGTTCGTACAAGGGAGAAGTCTACATGACTGCTCAGGACATGCTGGAGGCCGTCACCCAGGCAACGCCCAGACGTGAGTGGGCTCATCAAAATAAGTGTTGTCCTTTTCTAACATACTACGTAGTATGCTTTATCATTTGTGCAATACATGACTATGATTAGAGGGTGCCTATGGGTGGTGTAGTGGGGCCACCCCGATGGTGCATGGTGTAGTGGGGCCATCCCGATGGTGTATGGGTGGTGTAGTGGGGCCATCCCGATGGTGTATGGGTGGTGTAGTGGGGCCATCCCGATGCTATATGGGTGGTGTAGTGTACCTCTGATGAGCGTTGTGTTGTTTTCACTTTAGAATATTCTGTGCACTATCTTGATGACTCCACTCTGGCAAAGATGCTGAAAGCCACACCTCCAAGGCCAAAGGGTTCAAAACGGCTCTTTAGAGACATGTGGGACAATGGTAGGTGATGTGGTTGGCCATTTTATCCCCAGCGCTCATGAATACCATTATCCCCACAGGTCTGCTGTCCTATGGGGACTACCTCTTCCTGCTGTCCATTCTCACCAGTGAGCACACCACTGCACGTCATTTATATGTGTATATACAGCCAGTATTCTGTATTGAACGTCACACAAAATATATGTACATTAACAAGTAAATCCTATTAATGAGCTGCTACATAGCACAAGAAGAACAAATGATTGAATAATAGGTGATGGTTCGGACCTGATGGTCCAGTAGGTGATGGTTCAGACCTGATGGTCCAATAGGTGATGGTTCAGACCTGATGGTCCAATAGGTGATGGTTCAGACCTGATGGTCCAATAGGTGATGGTTCGGACCTGATGGTCCAATAGGTGATGGTTCAAACCTGATGGTCCAATAGGTGATGGTTCGGACCTGATGGTCCAATAGGTGATGGTTCGGACCTGATGGTCCTGCGTCAGCTGCATGCAAAACAGTTAACACAACTCCTCACAAGTACAATATACTTGTTACAGTTCTCTGCCATAGCAACGAGTCCCACAATATTATCACATCTACACATGGGGTTGACCCTCCCTTCCTTCACCTCCCCAGAGCCAACGTCTCAGTTTGAGGTGGCGTTCAAGTTGATGGATAAGGACGGGAGTGACTTCATTGACAAAGAAGAGTTCCAACAAATGAAGGAAAGAGTCACAACCCAGAGGAAGCTTCCAGTGGGTCACTGCGGTGGTCGGCGTGTGTGTACACCGCGTGTGGTCCTGTTCTGACTGGATTGTGGTTTGCTGCATATTGCTGTCCCTATACCTACGGTCTACACCGTGGTAGCAACAGCAAAACAACAACAACAACAACAACAACACTAGGAAGTGAACGTACAGTACATGTTGTTGCATTTGTGTACTGGAAATTGACCTTGTTGTTGTTGTTGTTGACTGGTTGGTATCAGTGAATTTCTTTAATCTCAACTAGTGGCTTCAGCAAGGCAGAATTGAGGAGACATCTCTCGTCAGACATTTCTTTGGGTCTAAAGGTCGGGACAAGCTGTACTCTAAAGATTTCTTCAAGTATGCACAGGTTCTGTGTGTTCTGAGACCATAATCCCCTCTTTATGGAGTGTCCAAACCGTTCAACTGTGCTTGTGCTTGTCCACAGGTTCATTGAAGACTTTCAGGCCGAAGTTAGAGAAATAGAGGTACTCATCCAATTGTTGGGAGTCACAGGTTCAATAGTAATAACTGCAACCCTCCCTTCTCCCTCCTCCCTTCTCCTCCCTCCCTCCTCCCTCCTCCCTCCTCCTCCCTCCCTCCTCCCTCCTCCTCCCTCCCTCCTCCCTCCTCCCTCCTCCTCCCTCCTCCTCCCTCCTCCTCCCTCCTCCTCCCTCCTCCTCCCTCCTCCCTCCTCCTCCCTCCTCCTCCCTCCTCCCTCCTCCATTCTCCTCCCTCCTCCCTCCCATCCCTCCTCCCTCCTCCCTCCCTCCTCCCTCCTCTCTCCCTAATGCAGTTTTATCGCCACTCAAAAGGGATGCCCACTGTCACTGAAGAAGACTTTGCCAACATCCTGTTGAGGCACACCAGTACCAAGATGAGTGAGGTGCACCAGAGACTGCAGATGAGGAAGTCCCCAGATTGCAAAGTGGGTGTTACCAACACATTATCTGTCTCTGTGTGTGTACTGTGACAGGTCACACCCCCATCTCATTACAGGGTATTACCTTTGAGCAGTTCAACACATTCTGTCAACTCCTGGACAACTTGGACAGCTTCTCCACTGCACTAGCCATCCACAACTTATCAGGCTTACCTGTCACTCAAGGTGGAGAGGGGAGGGGTGATGTGGTGGGTGTGGCCTTGTATGGTGTTATCCCAGTTCCCAGGGTAGCTTAAGTTGGTAACTTCCAGCATATTGAAAACCTTCAGTGTGGGAATATTTTTATACCTTACTGGATGTGATGGGGATGTGTGCTTTATTTGATGTCTCTGCCTTCCACTGTCAGATGAGTTCAAAAGAGCCGCTTATATCAGCATTGGACGGCAGTTGGATCCAGTCATTGTCACTGCAGTCTTTAATATATTTGATGTTGATGGTGTGTGTGTGTGTGTGTGTGTGTGTGTGTGTGTGTGTGTGTGTGTGTGTGTGTGTGTGTGTGTGTGTGTGTGTTCACCCACGTAATACATGGGTTTGTATTGCTGCAGGTGATGGTAAATTGAGCTACACAGAGTTCATTCATGTCATGAAGAGCTGGAGTAAAAGGTCATCCTTGGTTAGTCCCCCCTCCCACCAGACTGGGATCATCAGTGTCCTTCACAATCACAATTAACCAAGTGTTGTCTTCTGCCTTCACAGCTTCATGAAGGCAAGAAGGAGGGCCCGTGGCAGCAATTCAAGACTTGTGTCAGATTGGAAATGACCAAAAACTGATCGCATTTCTCTGTAAAATCAATTATCACAGACTACCCGATGACCTGTATGCTATGTATATCGAGTGAAAATAGTTGGGCATGTGAGTAGAACCCTGTAATTACTGCGTACTCAAGTTTCGAGGCGGGACGGTATCGAGGAAGAATGGTAAAACTTTAGCTGTACGCTGGATTGAACGTTCTCTAGTCCTTTGTTCTCTCTCTTTAAAGGCTTCCGGATACAAGAAAGCTGCTTCTGGTGCTAAGAAGAAATCAGGTTTGATCCTGAAGGTTGTTCAGTTGAGATCTCTCTGCAACTGCTATTCATTGCATTTAGGTCCAAAATTTGAGTTAACGGAAGACCAAAGACAGGAGATTCGAGAAGCCTTCGATCTCTTCGATTCTGGCGGTAGTGGAAAGATCGATGCTAAAGAGTTGAAGGTGTGTGCTGGCGTGCAGCAGTGGGTACTGTAGTCCGTTTGGCCCATTGTTTCCTGGCGACCGACCACCTCATGCAGGTAGCGATGCGTGCTCTCGGTTTCGAGCCCAAGAAAGAGGAGATAAAGAAGCTTATTTCAGAGGTGGAACGTGATGAATCGGGTTCGTCCAGTGCCTTCTTGTGTAAACTGGCATTTTCTGTGACAGGACAGAGTTGTTCCTGCCACTCAACTAGCAACCCATTTGGCAGTTCATTTCATGTCATTCAACATGTGTCAAGTCCTGTGCTCTGACCACTGGTGCCACTGTTGGTATTTGTGTCTCCTCTTCACAGGAACTATTGATTTTAGTGCTTTCCTTCAGATTATGACCATCAAAATGGTGTGTTGTGTTGTCCAGTTCTTGTGTTTGTAGTGGGTTCCACTGCTCTTTGGTCCTCATCATACAGAGTGAGCGGGATTCCAAGGAGGAGATTCTAAAGGCTTTCAAGCTCTTCGATGACGACGATACTGTGAGTGTGTCATCAGCATGAGCTGTCAAAGTAGCTAAGGTGTTGCACACGTTTGGGTATTCATCCTTCAGGGTAAGATATCCTTCAATAACCTGAAGAGAGTTGCTAAGGAACTCGGAGAGACTCTTACTGATGAAGAACTACAGGTGATGTTAACTGGTATAAGAAGATCCGTGTTGTTGTTGTTGTTGTTGTTTACTTCTCTGGGCCGTCCATGTACAGGAGATGATTGATGAGGCTGACAAGGATGGTGACGGAGAAGTGAGCGAATCCGAGTTCCTCAGAATAATGAAAAAGACCAACCTGTATTGAACAGGCTTTGTGTGTGTACATGTGTGTGGAGCAACACTGTGTGTGTGTGTGTGTGTGTGTGTGTGTGTGTGGCAATGTATGCCATTTTTAATGCCGATTAATTGCTTCAAACATCAAGTACATGGGGATAATGATCAAATACTAACCCTAGAGGAGGTAGTACCTGTATAATTGAATTAGAGGGGAGCTAGTGTTTTTATAATGGTCTGTTTACTCCACACTTCCACATTGCCAGCGGCAACATCCAGTGGAATACATTCCTCTCCAGACAAAAAATGTCCAGCGACTGTCACTCTAGTTTAGTCTTGTGTCTACGAAGCTCAATATAGAATCCATGTACCCATTACATTCACACAAGTACATGAACAACTAACACCGTACATCAACTAAACAGCACGGACTACCTGCTTATGTACAGAAATTCTACATATTTATAAAAGCTGCAGTATAAGGCTAGTCCCTACAAGTTAACACAAGCTACAATGAGAATGGGTATAAGTCCTGCAACTGATAACTGGTTGAGTGGCTACTTGGATTTCTCTGGGACCAGCTCCTTGGCTGTTTGGAAGGATTTGATGATGAAATTCCTCTTGTTAGCGATGTGCTGCTTGAAGTCGGCATTGGTCCCGTGTAAGTGGTCCAGAATCCCCAGAGCTCCAAACATGTTGTTGAAGCTACACAAGAGCAAAGAGAGATTCTTAAAGTACTTGTCATATGCACACAGTCTTGAGGTGGTGGTCTACTTGAGTATTAATCCTGACTACAATTTCTCACTGACACTCCAATAAAACAAAGACACACACCACCAAACAAGCAAGTACTTTCATTATCATCCACCTGTGATGATCTTACAATGCTGAATGGTGTTGGGTTTACTTCATTTTCTAATGAGACCATGTGGTAAAGAGGTCCCATTTCAATGGGGATAACCTGAGACCTAACTATGGGGACACTGCACTGACACCCAACAGCAATGTGACAGTGTTCAATCACTGTAGCAATACTCATCAGACACCAGTACAAGAGGTTGACCACAGTGGAGCACCACGCTGGGGGAGAGCATATCGCCACACACAAGACGTGCTGGATGGTAGGGCTAGATGGTAGGGCTGGATGGTAGGGCTGGATGGTAGGGCTGGATGGTAGGGCTAGATGGTAGGGCTGGATGGTAGGGCTGGATGGTAGGGCTGGAAGCTCACCTGTAATGGTGGAAGTCGTGGGCTTCTGATGAGGGCATGAAGGGGAGATGGTACCCGGAGTGAACATTGATGGTGTTGAAGAGAGCAATGGTGTACCACACCCACAGCAGGGAGAGGTGGGAACCCATGATGAGTGGTCCCAGGAACATTGGTGTAATGTTGGCCACCACATGCTCCAGAGGGTGGGCGTAGACACAGGTGATGCTGACCGGGGCGGTCCACTCGTGGTGCACCTTGTGAATGTATTTGTAGACCTTGCGATGGTGGAACAGTCTGCATGACGAGAACTGTATGTTAAGGGGAGAAACCTGTAATATGTATCAAACCACTGCCACCCACCTATGGCTGTAATAGAATCCAAATTCTTCAATGATGGCAAATGCTGCCAAGTGACAGATGGCCGCCCAGAACGTCGGGAGCTCGTAGCCGCAGGGCATTCCTCTCCAGGGCACCAGTGGGTAGGTCACAATAGAGTAGATAGGGCTGACAACCAGGAGGTTGAAGGCACACAGCTTGATGGCCTTGATGTACTTGGCTCTCTCGATCTGTGATTGAAGCAGAGAGGGACCATTACAGCAGCTTAAAGGACAGGCATCTCTTCACAAGGACAACACTACCAAATAGACAGAGCTTGTACGCTACCCCCACCACCGTGTGGATAGAACACAGAACACACCCCAAGAGGTACCAGTGAATGGAATGGTGATGTTGTGCTAGGCCTGGCAGTGGGTGTGTCAACTCACTGGGGGAGTGTTCACTTTTTCCTGTATCTTGTACTTGAGGAACCATGCTGGTCGACCCGTCAGGTCAACAAACATGAACACACCATTGAAGACAGTGTACACAAACAGTACATATATCCAGGTGACTGTGTAGAAGGGGGAGAGAAAGATGAGTGTGAATTGGTTTCAGAGGAGTCAGCACAAATAAACATAACTTCAAGTGCCTGTGACAAATGTGCATAAGTGGTAGACCTTCTACCAGACCCTCTACCAGACATTCTACCAGACATTCTACCAGACCTTCTACCAGACCTTCTACCAGACCCTCTACCAGACCCTCTACCAGACCCTCTACCAGACATTCTACCAGACCCTCTACCAGACCCTCTACCAGACATTCTACCAGACCCTCTACCAGACATTCTACCAGACATTCTACCAGACATTCTACCAGACCCTCTACCAGACATTCTACCAGACCCTCTACCAGACCCTCTACCAGACCCTCTACCAGGCCCTCTACCAGACCACACCCTTTATCCCATCTCCACAGTCAGTATGGTGCTTCACAAACAGAATATAGGCGGTGCCTGTGGTTCATCCCTTGGGGTCGAGTACACTCTTCGCCTGGTAGATAATCTACCACTACAGTACATGCTCACACTATGTACAGTCACGGACGCTCCAAACTAACGTAGCGGCTACGTTAGTTTGGAGTGTCCATGGTACAGTACTCCAGCCATAGAGTGTCGATTGGTTAGTATTGAAGTACTGTGACCGATATAGGGAGGGCGCTGGTCAAATGGAATACCTACGCCACAGCACACTTGTCAGACGCCCTTCGGTGTAACTCACATATAGAAGCCATCACAAAGTCATTCTCCCCGGACAGCGAGTAGAACACTCCCCAAATATACGTCCAAAAACTGTGCGAAGAGTACCAGAAACGACCCATATACTGAGCAAAGGAGTTCCTGAAAGCAGAGAACACCAGTATCAACATCCCGATGGAGAACAGCGCTCGTTTGGCGGCATCGTAGTACTGTCCGAGGAGACCCATCTCGAGTCGCTTTCCTTGATTGGAGAATCTGAGGGCGTGGTGTCCAGACCCCGCCTATCCACTTGAGAACATGGCAGCATTGAACCGTCCTAAATCCCCGCCGTGTACCAGGTGGTGAAGGCGTCTCCAAAGATTGTATCTACCATCCGTAACGACAGCTTGTAATAGTGAGTCGAATATCTCTCTTTCTTGCTATACGTGTGAGTGATTTGACTTGTTTCGTTCTGGATATTGAAACTGGCCCACAGAATAGACCAGGCATTTCGGTACGAGGGGTCTTTCGTATTTGGTTTTATTTCGATTTAGAATCCTTTATCGTTCATTGTCTTCAGCTAGACTGTACACGCCCATTCGACGGTACTCATGCACGCATTGACGTTCTTAACGACTGTAGCACTGGTTCTCTCCCCCCCAGCTCGAGGCTGTAGTAGTTCGCCATTAGTACCGTCATTCTGTCCCCTGTGTGCTCGGGACAGGCCAGTCTTGTTCGCTACACCAGGGTTCCGCATCGCTAAAGGCATAAATGCTATGAGTTGGTGTGTACTATCCGCTGGTCGTGTTACTAAAATTAATGACTTGTACACATCTTTTGGCAGTCTATGGTCCTCTGGATGACCTGTTACTTGTGGTCAGAGACCTATTGCTGGAATCCTGGCATGTGCCGTTGATAATTACAAATGAGATGTTTACAGAAGCCTGCCAGGAGGGGTGTCCATCAGCTGTGTCCTTTGCAGTTTGTGCTATGGGCTGGGGTAGCCTGCCCGATCCACGACTAACAGGGGTAACTGCAGGTACTGAGGAGGGTGACCATGTCAGGCAGTCCTGATGTACGTATGCTCCCTCCCCTCCTGGTACATGTCCCCCCTCCCCTCCTGGTACATGTCCCCCTCCCCTACTGGTACATGTTCCCCCTCTCCTCCTGGTACATGTCCCCCCTCCCCTCCTGGTACATGTCCCCCTCCCCTCCTGGTACATGTCCCCCTCCCCTCCTGGTACATGTCCCCCTCCCCTCCTGGTACATGTTCAACACTCATGGGGTACGGGGTAGTATGCATTTTCTATATATATAATATTATTATGTCTACAGTTGTAGCTACGTACATCGCTGTTTCATCGCAATAACTGATCGAGGTCTCTCTGTGCACTCAACACGTATTGACATTGCTCCTTACTGTAGGATTTCATTTATAATGGCTGAAGTGGGCGTGGGAGCTGAGGACCCGCCCCCTATCCCTAGAAAATTGAGCAAGTCAAAATCCAGTGCATTACCAGTGGACAGCTCATCAAATGGTAACAAAGGGTCACCTGATGATCAGGTGACTTCTACATCCAATGAAAACGGAGAGAATACATATTCCCACCTGAAGCACGAGGGCATGGAGGAGGAGTCCGAGGGAACAGAGGACCTGAGTGCTCATCCCTACTCCAAACTGACCATTGTCAAGGACCTACCGTCTCCTGCTGATAATAGCAGTGAACGAGATCTGCCATCTGATTGGATAGTCCCCAAGGGAAAGCCCCCTGATCTTCCTCCCAAGATGTCCACCACCTCTCAACACAAGTTGCCTCTAAACCTACCTTCTTATGGAAGCAAATCCAGGAGTACCCGTGCTTATGAACAGTTCACTCCAACCAATCCCACCAGTGATGGGGGACTGAATAGAGCTCCCTCGCTAGAATGGGACACGGCAGATCTCCCTCCTCCCCTCCCACCCAAGCCATCCGACCTGGTGTCCAACACCACAAATCAACCTAGTCACGACACACTCACTCCTGTACAGGAGGAATGGCACAAGCAGCACGAGGACTACCTCAAGAACAGGTCCTACGACACCATTGAGATCCCCGCGGTACAGCAGAAGTGGATAACGGAGCATGACTACCATCGCCAGACCAGGTCCTACGAGGATGTGGAGGGTGTCCAGTGGAACCTGCGACCACACTCCAGCCCCTCGGACACCAGACAGGACCGCCCCTCTGCTGACCACGTGGAGGGGGGCGTCCCTCCCCTCCTTCAGAGCGAGGTGGAAGCACTCAACCGCAGTCTACCAGAAGGTTGGGAGGCAGACGTACAAGATGGGCAGATCGTCTACTGGCACATCAACACTGGTAAAGTACAGCTGGCTAGACCCACTGGGGGAGAGTCCACATCGGTAGGTTGTGTAGGGGACTGTACCTGTGATTGGTGGTTGCATTACGTCAGCATATTAATGAGGCTCTGTCCTCCAGACCTCGTACAGTACACAGGAGAGCAAGGATGACTTGCGAGCTGTTCAAGAACTGGTTGCTAAGAGACAAGGTCATCGTACACATGGTAGCTACATGGGATGGGTGGACATCCCATCTCATGAGGTTGTTAGCGGCAACCTAGTGTCCACGGCTCAGAGGGCAATATCTCATGTACTCAAAGGGAGGCGTGTCAGTGAGAGTTCGGAAGGGGAGGAGGAGTATGAAGTGGGTGTGGTCTCTTGTGTCATGTTATTTACAGTGTGTATTTAACATGTCTGTGGCTCCTCCACAGGGTGGACAGGGGGTGTGTCTTGAAATCAAAGGAGGCGTGCTCCAACTCTTCAACATCCAGACAATGACCCCCATACGTACTCAGCTGTTGAGCGACATCAAGGTCTTTGCCATCGGTAGAGACAATGACCGGTATGCTACAGAACAATGTGTTTGCTCACGTGTTGCTATGGAAACATACTTTTTCTCAGGAATTTCGGCTACATCGCCTATCACAGTGATGTTGATTCGTGCAAGTGTCATGTGTTCCGTCTGAAGAGCCCAGCTCAGAACTTTGTGGGTGCTGTGTTGAGTCATGTGAGAAATGACCACAACCTCCCAACCCAGGGGTGGACGGAAACTGTCAAAGGTGAGTTGATGTGTAGGTCACATGATCTCATAAAGGTCACATGATGTGGTGTACATGTCACATGACCTTTCACTTGAGGATTGATGATATCAAATGCACCAGTTCACCTCTAGCTACAGTCCCCTTGGTCAGTGGGTCTTAGGGTCAGTTGGTCAGTGGGTCTTAGGGTCAGTTGGTCAGTGGGTCTTGGGGACAGTTGGTCAGTGGGTCTTGGGGTCAGTTGGTCAGTGGGTCTTGGGGTCAGTGGGTCAGTGGTTCATTCAGGATTGTCTCCTCTGTGGGTCTCCTTGTCATCACTGTCCTAGTGAGGCTGGTTCTCTTTGCTTGCAGAGACTCTCCACGAGGATCGACTGAGACACCTCTCTGGCCACTCCACTGCCAGTAACTCCTCAAACTCAATCAGGGACCGCACTCCTTCCAGCGACGACCTGGACAGAGGGTTGGATGGAGAAGACACTGATCTGGTCAGCAATCCAAACTCTGACGTTTTAGTGGACCAGGAGTTCAACAGCTATGACTACAAGCGGTTTGAATGCTTCTACATGGGAAATGTCAAAGTGTCTGAGGCATTTGGTGTGTGTGTGTGCATGCATGTGTGTGTTGCCATGGCAATTTAACTCTCCTACCCCTTGTTTATCTCAGGACAACTTATGGTGTATGAAGCCTTATCAAAGATGTCCGTAGACAAAACAAAATGGATGGCTATATACATTGATATATCTCCACAATGTATTCGCCTAGTGGATAAGGATGTGAGTGGTGTGTGTGTGTGCTTTGTGTTGTTGTCTGTCGTTCAACCAATAATCTCGATGACCCACCTCCACGCAGGCCAGTGGACTATCCTTTGCTGAACATAGAGTTAGGTTTATCAGCTTTTTAGGATTTGGAGCCAATGACAAGTGGGTGTGTCCATGGGTGTGGTCTCAGAAAAACTCCATAACCTGTGATTGCCTTATCTTCAGAACATGTGGCTTTGTGGTGGATTGTGGGGACTCTGACTACCAGTGTTACGGACTGTATGCAGAGCCGAGCTGTGAGCAACTGTGTCTCCAACTGCACTTGGCCTGTCAAGAGCGGTTTGAACGAGTTTTAGAAGCACATCCAGAAGCAAAAGCAATTCAAGACACTTTGAAGAAAGAAAATGTTTGTATACAAGATCCTTGTGTGGATGTCTATGTTGTTACTGTCAGATGTGTTGCTATAGAAACCGCAGTCCTGGATTGGCCGCTTGTGGAACAGGCGGAGTTATCACCAGGATCATTCTTCTGGAGGCGTGTCAACCAAGGAGTGGGAGGGTCATCGGTTTACTGTGCACTATTTAGGCTCACAAGTTTTTCCGACGTTCAATGATTCAGAAACAGCCCTGTCAGCCATCGAGGTGACTACAGTAGAGTGATCTTTGTTAGCAGGTGGTTTTATCCGAGTGCTCTTGTTCAGTCAATAGCGTCCAGTAGCTCCTCCCCTACCTCTACCGTCCAACTGGAGGTCACGCCCACTGGACTCACCCTGTACGATCCTGGGAAACTACTCTTTAAAAGAAAACACTTTTCTGCCAAAGACATTTCTTATCTTCTTGGAAAGGAGTGAGTGAAGCTTCATGTGGTGTGTGTGTGTGTGTGTGTGTGTGTGTGTGTGTGTGTGTGTTAGGGGTATGTTCATATGCAGGTGTGTGTGTATCCACGTCAGTGTGTTCTTTTGTGTTGACAGTAAATACGTAGCATTTGTGTGTGACGAGGCAGGGAGTAGCAGGACTACTCATCGGTGTCATGTGATCAAAACAGGGGAATTTGAGGTGAGCGGGTGTCCAGTGACAGCACTCCCTGCCTCTCTCAATGTCCACATTTGGTTCCTCCTCCAGGTTGACGTCAAGGTCATTGTGAGAACAATCAAGTCCACTTTATCTGACTCTCAATAATCTTCTTTCACCTGATTTGTTACAATCACTGAAGCACAGGGTATAATTAATTTTTAATAGATGATTTTTATTTGTATTATGTTTTGAGCAACCTGGATGAAGAGCATTATCTGCTAAACAATTTTCATATTAATTTTTGTGATGATCCCTTCAAGTAATGAGGTGTTGTGATGGGACCTTCATGTGATGAGGTGTCGTGATGGGCCCTTCAAGTGATGAGGTGTCGTGATGGGACCTTCAAGTAATGAGGTGTCGTGATGGGCCCTTCAAGTGATGAGGCGTCGTGATGGGCCCTTCAAGTGATGAGGTGTCGTGATGGGCCCTTCAAGTAATGAGGTGTTGTGATGAGCCCTTCAAGTGATGAGGTGTCGTGATGGGACCTTCAAGTAATGAGGTGTTGTGATGGGCCCTTCATGTGATGAGGTGTTGTGACTCATCGAGTGTACTATTTACATCTTATGAGCACACAGATCGAATGTGTGGGTGTATTGTCAGTATCATCCCACAGTTACAGGGATCAGGAGTATAATAAAAATAATGACCAAATTATAATAATATAATATAAAGGTTTGGAAGCAATTCAATGGAATATAGTTCGATGCAGTGCTACATTTTTTACAGTTTTTACCAAATGTTCTTAATAATTCGAGGTTCAAACAAATTTGGAATGGGTCTTTTCTTCATTGCTCCCAGTGGAGGACTTCCAGCACTTTATCGATATCAGCTCCTCTTGATTTCACCAGTTCCGAGAGCCAGCCACCCTCGTCATCAAACCCCATTGACTTCAGCTGCTCAGTTACCACGGCAACTTCATCATCACTGGGTGTAGGCTTTTCTGAGGTCTCCTATAAAAGAGTAGACCAGTTATGACTGGACTCTGGACTACACATGGTGAGCGTCTAGACTACCCATATAGTTTAATGTTTAGACTACACACACAGTTGTGTCTAGACTACCCTCATGGTCTAGTGTCTAGACTGCACACACATCATGTAGACTCACTTGCATGGGTTCAGGTTGAGTCTGGGAGGGGCCAGGTTCCGTGCCCCGCCCATCCTCTTTCTTGTCACTAGGCTGCTCGAAGTTAGCTTCCACGGTCACACCATAGGGACGTAGAAAGGCAGAGCAATGGTCCACTATGTTACGGACGGCTGTCTGCTGGTCCGTGTTCCACCGCCCTGGACATCCTGACCATCTAGCACCATGACGTCCATGGCAATGTCCCCGCCTTCCCTGCCATTGACGACCATAACCACACCCACCTTGCCCAAACCTGGGGAATCCTGAAAATGGAGGGTGGGAGGGTTGGGAGAACGGCGGTCCAAACCCGAAGAACCCAAAAGGAGGGGGCACAGGGCGATGGAAGGCAGCCATGTTGTGGCTGGGATGGACCCCCTTCCCCTCACATGGGCCACACAGATCGTAGTCCGGACAAGACAAGCACTTGTAGCGCACTCCCTTGATGTCCTTATCGCATCCATCACACACCACATTGGGGTGGAGTACACCCTCCTCCTCCTGATGGCCACGGTCCTCAGCAACTGGCTCATCACCTGTTGGGTGCTTAGCGGGTGGCTGTTCTTGAGGGTTCCACAAGATGTGAACTCGGAAGAGTTCGCCTGTTGTGCTAGGGAGGGCAAGGACTAACTCTTCATCACTGGATATGACAATGCGATCACCATCTCCATCTGGAGGAGGAACATTGCAATTAATAGTATACCACACACACATACACACGCACACACACACACACACACACACACACACACACACACACACACACGCACACACGCACGCACGCACGCACGCACACACACACACACACGATGCATGAACGTACCAATCCAGTGGAGTTTGATGTGCTCGGCGGATAACTGAGGGAACACGTCGGCAACCTTCGTAACAAATTCTTTGTACACGATGGGTTCAGATGCATCCAAAGGGAATCTCCTGATTTCTATGGCGTCTTCTCCCCACTTGCGATAAAGGAAGGCTTTCACGGTGATCGTGCGGGCTCTGGAATCCATGGCTGGGCTCTGTTCTCTTTATCGAAGGAAATAATGAATCGATTGCAAGAGAAGGCAGCTTTATAGTGATAGGACCGCTGAGAGCGCTACACAAAGCAAATCAGGCGTGGATACACGCAGCAATCTCACCGAGTCACGATCCAGACTGCCGAGTATACAAATGACGTACTGGGAATTCCCCAGAGTTCCTTAGTTAGACTACCTCCTTATTTGGAAAGCTAATCACTTCCTCGTACGAACATGCACGAGCTGCTCGCCGATTGGCTGAGTTTAGTGGTTCGAGGATCAGTCGAGTAAAATGGCAGCCCAAGGCACTCACCCGATACCGTCTCACCACTACACCGCTACTGATCCGCTCTTCAGCAGCCATATCAGTAATAACGTCTATTATTCTCCACAAGAAGGTAATCGTCCTCCAGAGAGCGAGTCTAATATTGCTTCGGAACAGTATCAGATGGAAGGCGAACTCCAATTTGATACCGAAGGTACAGCGGGTGCTCACTGTAATGCATATGTAATCCACACATGTGAATGAGATGTTGTCCGTCTGTGCTACTTCGTAGTAGACCCGTCGGATTTCCTAAACTGGGAATGCTTGGACCTGGATATCCTGAACGACCCTTCTCTCTCGATGGACCTCAAGCCGGCCTCCTACGGGTCCACCAACACCTGCTCTGGCCCTCCCACTAGCTCCTACAACCACCAGAACAGAGTCTCCTTCGGAAGCCCTCCTGTCTATCAAGGCGCTAGCAATGGCGAACAGATGAGGTTCTTCGAACAGCAGCAAGCTAAACTGAGACAAACCCAGCAGCTCCAACAGCAGAAACTGTTGGAGCTCCAGCAAACCATACTCCAGGCTCAGCTCCTCAAGACAAAGCTGTCTCTAGCTTCCATGACATCCTCCAACAGTAAGACATATTCACTGGATTACTTTAGCATGCCTCACTGTGGTGGTGTGTGCACAAGGTGTGCTGGCCTTATTGTGGTCATGCTGACTGTTTTTAGAGGTATACGTACATTAGATGTACACAAACTTGGTTCCTACTTAAAGTGTGTGTGTGTGTGTGTGTGTGTGTGTGTGTGAACCCTCCCAGAAGCACATCTTCTCATCCCTCTCGACTTTCTTGTGTGGTTCACAGTGTAGCAGTGTTGATCTGTGCCCCCCCCCCCCCTGCAGCCGATCATGTTCCTCCTGTTGTGACGCAGGCGACTAGCTCAGTCAGCACCACCACTAGCACCACCAACAGCTCCGTCACGGTCCCCTCCGGCCTGGGGGACATACCGGGGCTCAAGCTCCCTCTCCAGCGAGCCACCTCGCGCATGCCATTTGGCCCAGAGAGGAAGACCGCCCATAATGCCATCGAGAGAAAGTACAGACTGAGCATCAACGACAGGATCAATGACCTGCGTCAGATTGTCACCGGAGGGGACGATGAGCAAGGGAAAAAGGTACTTTCCCCATGATGGTTCCTTAGCAACAGCACTCATTGTACTTGTCACCAATTCTCCCCATCTGTAGCTCCAGAAAGCAGCCGTATTGAGGAAGACCATTGACTACATTCGTCACCTGGAGAATACGAACAGGAAGCTCTGCGAGGAGAACAGGAAGCTGAGGGAAGTGGTCACAGGTTAGTACTGTACCGTCACTTCATGTGTCACTGCTAGAGCGATTTCAAGTGTTCTGTCGCTATTTTAGTGTATCCCCAACTGTACTGCAGGGTCCACAGACCACATCCCCATCACCAGTGGCAACTCTCCCATGATGTCCAGCACCTCTTCCAATGTATCCTCCCCCCTATCGTCCAATAGCAGCAATCCCCACTCGCCAGTCCACATGACAACCGTTCCCCCGTACTCCAACCACCACTCCTCTCACTCTCACTCTGAGTCAAAGTTGCCAACCTTTCTCACATCCCTGCTGACAATGGGGGACGGTCCTCGGGTCATCATGTGCGTCCTGATGATGTTCACTCTGGTGCTCGTGCCTACCAGTGTGTTCACAATCGGAGGAGGCAGTGAGGACTACAGCGAGTCTCATGGACCAGGTCGCCACCTCTTCTCCTACGACAACACCCCTGCTGTGTCCTCCATTTTACTCATTCTTTCTCTTGTGTGCCGTGTGTCCCTGGCTTGGCTCTGCTTGGGGTGGTTTGTCTCCCACTCTGTCCCCGGTACATTGGCGATGGCGTCCAGGCAGTACACCTCCTTCTGGAAGCACTCCAGAGAAGGCTCGGCAATGAGGCACAAGGTGAGTGCAGTGCACCACCCCAGTGGTGGGGGGGTGGGATGTCGGGACTGTTGTTGAAAGTTCTGACGTTGTTTATTTTCACAGGGAAAGTACCGCGAGGCTGTTGTGCAGTATTACAATGCTCTGGCTGCTGTAGGAGTTACCATGGCAACGTCTTCATTCACCACTGTGTTATCTCTGCTCTGGCAAGCAATCTGTTTTGTCTATATCCACATACTTGGAGGTCGGTTCATGGTGAGGCTGGTTCGGCAGAAGGGCTGGTTGAAGGAGAAGAGCGGGGTGACACCCATGAACGTGGCACAGGTGCTCCACGAGTGCCACGAGGCGGCCATGTTGGTGGAGACTCACAGCGTGTTCAAGAGGTGGCAGCTGGCACTGGCTGCAGTCAATGTGGCCCATGTTTATGGGAAAGTCCCTGGTGAATTCTGGATGTCTGGTGTGCTGGAGAGTTTCTTGTCCCTCCCCCCCTTCCTTGTGGGTGTGGCCACCAAATATAACATGTACAAGGCTCGCTACAGTGAGGGTCTCCCCCTCCACCTCCGGTGGATGCTGGAGCCAAAGGGCTATGACCTCTTATGCAGCGAGGAGGACATCTGGGACCCCCGGGCTAGGGCAGCCGGACCTCACGGTGAGACAGTGCTCAGTACAGCATGTGCACACTTGTGTTTAGCCTACCCACCACTCCCTGTAGGGTCCCCTTTGCTGAGAGCAACCTACTTGTACCTGAAGCAGTGCTTGAGTGAGTCCTTCCAGCAGCTCCTCTACCCCGACAAAGACAAAACCAACTCCAAGTCTTTCTCAGACATACAGGAGACCTTCAGGTAGGGACAACTTAGCATCTCCTGTAGCACAGACATCTTGTATATTTAGTTTGGTATACTCTTGCATACTCTCAGGTCCATCTTGGATACTAGCAAGTCTGTATCGTCCACTACTGATGACCTAACCCCTGATACCGGATTTGAGGACATCACCTGGTGGGCAGCAATTGGAGTTGTAGCTAGCAAGTGGTTGTCCGATGCTAATGACGATGATATCTCTGATGTCTACCATATTGTGGAGTCCATACCTCACACGCTCACTCACAACAGGTGTGTGTGTGTGTGTGTGTGTGTGTGTGTGTGTGTGTGTGTGTGTGCGTGTGTGTGCATGTGTGTGCGTGCTTGTGTGTGTGTGTGTGTGTGTGTGTGTGTGTGTGTGTGTGTGTGTGTGTGCGTGTGTGTGCATGTGTGTGCGTGCTTGTGTGTGTGTGTGTGTGTGTGTGTGTGTGCGTGTGTGTGCGCGTGCGCATGCGTGTGTGTGTACGTGTGTGGTGTGCTCTTGTGTGTGTACATCTGTATGATTGTAGCTGTCCCATTTCTTTCTGTAGTGATCCACTGTCCAGTGCACTGCTGTTTGCCTTCAGAGGACATATGTTGTATCGAAAAGAAAATGAGGAAGTCACTAAGGTCCTCCACCTTCTGCACAGCGCATCCATGGCACTGTCTTCTTCAGTTGCTCTGCCGATGGACGAGTGCAGCCAGACCTCAGACACACTATGGCAGGTGTGTTAGTTGATTGTGGTGTAGTGGACTCTCATGTATGTAGTTGGATGTGTTTAAGTGACTCTTGTGTGTTTGTTGGATGTGGTTGAGGGACTCCTGTGTAGTTGAGTGTGTGGTACTCAAATACGTACATAGGATTGGTTAGTGACGAATTTTTTTGTTGTAATTTGAAACACAGCTGGGACAGATCCTGGCATGTGACCTGCTGTTTGCCATCAGACTGGCTATTTGGGAAGAGCACAAATCCAACGATGTCATCCGCACTGCTGTGTGCAGGGGGTACTACAGCGATGTTGACTCCTTGTCTCAGATCACAGCCACCTCCAGTGCTCCCATGCCAAGGGTAAGTAAGAGCAGTGGTTGAAGTAGGAGTGGTCTGTGATATATGCCATGTGTTTGTTGTGGTCTGTGATATATGCCACGTGTTTGTTGTGGTTTGCTGTGCTCATCACGACATTGTCCATTGCAGCTGCTGCTTCACAAGGCGTGCTTGAGTGTCATGAATGGATCGAATCCTTTGGAAACACAGAGGTTGTTGGCAGGAGTCCGCTCCTGGAGGAAGACCCACAGACAAGAGGACGGCTCTGGGGGTCACAGCTACGAGGAGGCTCTTGCAACCGTGCTGGTATTCAAACACCTCCCGGGTGGACCCCACTCCCAGGAACAGGGTAGTGTTCTCCAAGAAGCAGCCAGAGTATTCAGAAAGTTTGGAGATCAGATGGGAATGAGGAGATGCTATTCTTTAGCTCCTCAATAGGCATGGAATTACACACTGTCCCATCTTGAACACATTAACATTCACCTTTTGTTGTAGTTGACATGTACTACCATATGAATTTTATTATTGCTTCGTTTTTGCTTGATAATATTTGTTGTAAATTTTATTACTGAGATAGTCCACCGGGACTGTCCCTATCAGGTGGCCGGGATCCTGCTGTACAACTTGGACTTGGGACAATTTTGAGATGTAAAAAAATTATCCTGCCTCTAAATACCATAGAATATGGCCCATAGCACCGCATACACTGCCAAGTACGTACAACCTGTGACTACTGATCATGATTAGCCAGACCATGGATAATAGACGCTCTACGAACCCCTTTCCAATCCCCCCCCCCCCCCGGGTGCTAAGTAGAGACGGTCTGGCCAGCTAGATCAAACTTGGCGTGCATGACATCATCGTTGACTTGGGCGCCACAAGAGTAAAATGTCTACCGGTCAGGGATTTGGCAGAGGTGGCAGGGGGGAAGCCTTGAGAAAGGTGGTTGCACTTGTAGAGGTCTATATGGTGTATTTTTTATCTGTTTTTATGGCCGTTCGTTCTTCCAGGCGCTAGAGCAACCCATACGGATGCCAGGGGAACTCCAGCAACAAACAACGCCAGCCGCTACTGTAAGCGCACAAAAACCATTGTACCCGGCAAGGTGTCAACTCACCTGTAACATTGTAACAGTTCATGCATCCAATATTAAGCCCTTCCCGTTTGAATTGTACAATGATTTGACATCTCTGTAGTCCGAAGGAGTACCTTTTCAACCCCAGTCAACCCCCCAACAGAGCACCCCCATTGGTCGGGGCAGAGCGGGTTTGCTCCAACTCCTTCAACAACATGCTCAGCAGACCACCTCTCCTGTGCAGCAGCGGCCTCCTGTGGCCTCCTATAGACCCCCGGGGCCACCAACAAATGGACTGCACCAGCCACCTCCGGGACCTCCTCATGGGAGCACTCAGACATTTCCACCAGTAGTGAGTTCACCAGGACAGCTGTCCGGACCATCTGGTCCACCTGGTCCTCCCGCTACACAGCAGCCCACCTCGATACAGCCTCGTGTTTCCACCAAAGGCACCGTCGGCAGTCAGTGAGTTCTTGACGGACCGGTGGAGTATCTTGCAAAGTTTCAACTCACTAGCCCCCTCTCTCCCTGTAGACTAAACATGAAAGCCAACTACCTCAAACTCATCACTAACAACAATGTTATCTACCAGTACACTGTGTCCTACAGGTTGGCCTATCCTTGTGTTGTGTGTGTTTGGACTCTGTACTTCACCTCCCTACCCCCCACCCCTCCCCACCATCCAGCCCTGTAGTTGAGAACAATAACGTTAGATTTGCACTTCTGAACAACCTGAAAGACGTGATTGGTGATACCAAAGCCTTTGATGGGGCCACACTGTACCTACCTGTGAAGATTACTGACTCTGTGAGTGTTGGGATGGACAGTGCTACCGCCCTGCCTGTGTGATGATCTGCATGTAGACCTGTATGTAGACCTGTATGTAGACCTGTATGTAGACCTGTATGTAGACCTGTATGTAGACCTGCATGTAGACCTGTATGTAGACCTGTATGTTGACCTGCATGTAGACCTGTATGTAGACCTGTATGTTGACCTGCATGTAGACCTGTATGTAGACCTGCATGTAGACCTGTATGTAGACCTGCATGTAGACCTGTATGTAGACCTGAATGTAGACCCACATACATACGTACATGTTGACCTACTTGTTGACCTGGATGTAGTAGGGGTTATGATTCTGCAATCTTATTCAGCTCTACGTATGTCAATAGCCTGAACTCCTCTCATCTGGGCCACACTTGGTGATCATGTGATATTCGATGTATCTCTCACTTTTCACAGTCCATCACACGGAGCGTGTGCAACATGAGGGATGGGTCCATGGTGTCTGTCACCGTCCAGCTGTTCAAAGTCCTCCGTTACGAGGAGTGCACTCACCTCCTGAACCTGGTCTTCAAACGTGCCATGAGGAAACTAAAACTGCAGCAAGTTGGCAGGAACACTTATGACCCTTCGAACTCCATTAAAATACCACAACACAAGCTGGAACTGTGGCCTGGATATGTGACCGCCATCACCAGGAAAGAAGGTGAGTAGAGTATAGGGAACAGGAGGGGGGTAGTAGGACGGGGGGGGGGCTAGTGGGACGGGGGGGGGCTAGTGGGACAGGAGGGGGGGCTAGTGGGACGGGAGGGGGCTAGTGGGATGAGAGGGGGCCATTGGGACAGGAGGGGGGGGCTAGTGGGACGGGAGGGGGGCTAGTGGGATGGGAGGGGGCTAGTGGGACAAGAGGGGGCCATTGGGACAGGAGGGGGGGGCTAGTGGGACGGGAGGGGGGCTAGTGGGACGAGAGGGGGGCCATTGGGACAGGAGGGGGGGCTAGTGGGACGGGAGGGGGGCTAGTGGGATGGGAGGGGGGCTGGTGGGATGGGAGGGGGTAGTGGGACGGGAGGGGGGCTAGTGGGATGGGAGGGGGGCTGGTGGGATGGGAGGGGGTAGTCTGACGGGAGGAGGGGGTAGTGGGACGGGACGAGGGGGTAGTGGGACGGGAGGAGGGGGTAGTGGGACAGGAGGTCCAAGTGACTAAGGGACTAACAAGTGTTTTTCTCTTTGCTTTTCATCATTTTCAAGCCTTTGCTCACTATTGAGTTTTCTTATGCATCCTTTAGATGGTCTGCTGCTGATGTTGGACATCAGTCACCGTGTTCTCAGAGATGAAACTGCTCTTGACTTCTTGTACGTTGAAGTTATTGTGTTTAGACCAAATGTGCCCATCTGTGTACGTGTCAGTCCGTAGCCGCTATGCACATCCACTGCTCCTTGTCGTACCTTCCTCCAGCTATGACCTGTACGAGCACCACAAACATGGCTTCCAAGAGGAGGCCACTCGGCAGCTGTTGGGGGCCGTGGTCCTCACCAGGTACAACAACAGGACCTATCGTGTGGACGACATTGCTTGGGACATGAATCCTCAGAGCACGTTCATTGACTCCAACGGACAGCCCGTGAGATTCCTGGATTATTACAAGTGAGCCTCTGCAAGTGTGAACTTTGATGTTGCTGAACGAGTGTGTGTCTACACGTGTGATGTGGCCTTGTGCACAGTATGTACGTATGTCTGTGTGTGTCTGTATCCTCTCCAGATCTAAATACAACCTTGAAATAGCAGACTATGAACAGCCACTGCTGATACACAGAGAGAGGAAGAGGGAGGTCAGAGGGCAGCCGAAGGGAGAGAGACAGGAAGCAGTCATTTGTTTGATCCCAGAGTTGTGCTCCATGACGGGACTGACTGATACGGCTCGTAGCGACTTCAGGGTCATGAAGGACATTGCTGCCTACACCAAGATCACACCAGCACAAAGGGACCTCGGCTTTAAGAAATTTCTCAACAACCTCTCCACCAACCCCGAGGCCATGAAGGAGCTGACTTCATGGGGTCTGCAGCTCAGTCACTCCACGCTGAATATCACCGGGCGGCTCCTGCCTTCAGAGAAGATCACATTTGGAAGGAACACTATTGAGGTTTGTACGTACGTACGTGCACAGCTTTCAGTTATTATTGTTGTACTGTGAGTGTGTGTAGGGTACCGTCGTACTCCCTGTCAATGTGGTATCACTCATTCATCTACGTAGATAGATACATGTGTTGTGATGTGTATGTATGTATTGTTCATGCTAATCAGCTTGGACCCAATGCTGAATTCAACAAGGAAGTTGGCTCCGAAGCTATGATAACTGCAGTCCCTCTGAAGAACTGGGTGATCGTGTTCTCCAGAAAGGACCATAGTCGAGCGTTTGAGTTCATAAACACAGTCAAGAAGGTCTGTGCACCACTGGGCATGGACATCAGTGAGCCGCAGGTTAGGCCCTCCAGGCAGACAGTGCTGCCATGGGGGAGTATGTACGTGTGCGATCACTTGTAGTTGCTGACTCTATCTTCACCAGCCATCAGAGCTCCCAGATGATCGGACAGAGACATACCTCGCTGCTCTGCGTCAGGCCATGCACAGCCAGCTTCAAATGGTTGTGTGTGTGTTTCCGACCTCCAGGGATGATCGCTACAGCGCTGTGAAGAAGTTCTGCTGTTGTGAGAAGCCGGTCCCCTCTCAGTGCATCAACAGCAGGACATTGGGGAACCCACAGAAGCTCAGAAGTGTCACTCAGAAAATTCTCCTTCAGGTTACTCCCATTGTGTGATAGTGTAGTCCTCTTGTGTAGTGTCCTCCAACTGTATACCTGTGGTGTGTGTTTACTGTTGTCGGTACCTCTGGTCTAGATGAATGCTAAATTGGGAGGCGAGCTGTGGGCAGTGGAGGTTCCACTGGTGAGTTTGTAGAGCTGATTGTGGTAGTGTCCACATTGGAGAAGCGGGTAGAGCTGATTTATTGGGTGAATTTAGGCGAGCGAGTCTCTTTGAGTTGGCATACATACATGGCTCTCCTGCAGAAATCCCTAATGGTGATTGGGATAGATGTGTATCATGAGAGAGGAAATCGTTCTGTGGCTGGTTTTGTGGCAAGTATGAACCGCTCTCTGACAAGATGGTTCTCCAAAGTGGTGTTTCAGACCCAGAGGGAAGAGCTGGTGACTGGGTTGAGTATGTGTATGGAGCAGGCCCTCAAGAGCTATCACAAGGTTGGTGTGTGCAGGCGTTTGTGTGGACATACGTACTAGCTGTGGCGACACTATGTAGGTTAATGGTCAGCTTCCAGAGAGGATTGTTGTGTTCAGAGATGGCGTGGGAGAAGGGCAGATGAAGTACCTGCTGGAAATGGAGATCCCTCAAATGATCAGTTCTTTCAGTACATTCGGTTAGCTCTTGAAAGTGTTGTGTGCTGTCAAGTGGTAGTGTTCATGATGTGATGTACACACGTGTGTTGTGTACTGTCAAGTGGTAGTGTTCATGATGTGATGTACACACGTGTGTTGTGTACTGTCAAGTGGTAGTGTTCATGATGTGATGTACACACGTGTGTGAATGTAGGTGACCAGTACCAGCCGAAGTTTGCTACAGTTGTTGTGCAGAAGAGAATCAATACAAGGTTGTTTGCCGTCCATGGGGGGGAGCTGAGGAACCCAATACCTGGTGCAGTACTGGACCACACAATTACCCGATACCCAGGGGGTGGGGACAGGTAACACATTCATTGACCATCCCGATCATTGTCAGTCTTCACTTGACACCACTGCTGTCAACTCTCCATGTAGTGGGGGATATGACTTCTTCCTAGTCTCTCAGAATGTCAGAGAAGGGACAGTGACACCTTCTCACTATCATGTCATATACGACACTTCAAACCTGAAACCAGACCACATGCAGAGGTTTGTCTACAAATACAACACTAGTTCTGAGTTCTCTGTGGCATGCCCATTGACTCCGCCCTTCATATCCCAGACTGGCTTACAAATTGACGTTCGTGTACTACAACTGGCCTGGGACCATCAGGGTCCCAGCACCTTGTCAAGTGAGTCCGCCGACTTGTAACCACATGAACCAGCCTCTACTGTACATATGTGCACTCCCTCTTCAGTATGCCCACAAGCTGGCCTTCCTGGTCGGCCAGAGTCTACGCCGGGAACCTTCCCTGGAGCTCTCCAACAGACTATTCTTTTTGTAGTGTTTGCTCTGGTTTTATCATGTTGAACAGGATATTCCTCGTTGTTCATCTCCCGTACTATTATGATTATTATTTGAATCACTTACAAACTATTTTTAGCATATTGATTTGAATTTATTACATTTATTGATTGTTAATCTCAATGTGTACATACTTATGTATGTGCATGGGTACCAGTGTGTTACCTATCTCTGCATGTTTTGAGTGCTTTATGCATGTTATTGTGCTCTTGGTGATGGGGTCTGTGCTCTTGGTGATGGGGTCTGTGCACTTGGTGATGGAGGCCTGTGCACTTGGTGATGGAGGCCTGTGCACTTGGTGATGGGGCATGTGTGGGTGGTGCAGGGCGAAGAGGGCGCGATACAGCTTGAAACACGCGTGTATGCAAAAAATGGAGTGTCCTCTGTGGTTAATCGCATTCTTGGTTTCTATTCCTCTCTCTCTTCTCTGCGTGTGCACTAGAATATGTCTAACGTGGAAGGCAAGAAGAAAGCTCAGGGTTTGGTTATCGTCTGAATCATATTCAGCGCCACCAACTCAACGGACGTTCGTAGTGGGTTTTTTCCATCCTTACTGCAACGCGGGGGGCGGTGGAGAGAGGGTCTTATGGCACGCTGTCGATGCTTTACAGAAGAGATATGACTTTGTGCACATTGTGGTCTACACGGGTGATGTCGGAGCGTCGGAAGATCAGATCCTCGATAGAGTGGTGGAGAGATTCGACATCCAACTCTCTCGGCAGAGAATACACTTTGTGTACCTTCACTGTAGAAGGCTTGTCGAAGCATCGTGTTGGCCGAGACTAACTATCCTGTTTCAAAGTTTGGGATCTTGTGTTCTCGGTTTGGAGGCGTTGTTCTCCTTCGTCCCACATCTCTACATTGACAGCATGGGGTATGCCTTCACTGTGCCCCTGTTCAAGTACATCGGAGGGTGTCGCACTGCCAGCTACGTCCACTACCCAACAGTGTCCACTGACATGATCCAACTGGTTGAATCCAGTGTGACCACGTACAACAACTCTTCTCGCTATGCCAAGTCCAGGGTTTGGAGGAAGATCAAAGTCTGGTATTACAAAATGTTTGCTAAGATCTACGGTTTTGTGGGTAGGCGGAACCAGGTTGTCATGGTGAACTCCTCCTGGACCTATCAGCACATAAAGACCTTGTGGTGCCCATCCAACCTCACTGTGCTGTACCCACCTTGTGACACTCGGAAATTTCTGTCTCTTCCGTTGGAGCCGAAAGACAAAGAGCCTTTTCTCATTGTAAGCATTGGACAGTTTCGGCCGGAGAAGAGACACGAATTCCAGTT
>OZ026549.1:110000-145000 GCA_964020155.1 Chondrilla cf. caribensis
GGACACCCGAGGACTTGTGGGTGAAGGGTGTTGTCACTGCTATTGAGGGGGCGGGGGTTAGGGTCAAGTTGGAGGGGAAGAACGATGACATTGTTTTCGATCACGATGCAGTCTGTCCACTCAGTGAGTATGTGTACTGCTGTGGGGAGTTCGTGCAATGGTGTGCCTGTTCACCTCACAGCTAATGGTGTACCTGTTCACCCCACAGCTAATGGTGTACCTGTTCACCCCACAGCTAATGGTGTGCCTGTTCACCCCACAGCTAATGGTGTACCTGTTCACCCCACAGCTAATGGTGTACCTGTTCACCCCACAGCTAATGGTGTACCTGTTCACCCCACAGCTAATGGTGTGCCTGTTCACCCCACAGCTAATGGTGTGCCTGTTCACCCCACAGCTAATGGTGTACCTGTTCACCCCACAGCTAATGGTGTGCCTGTTCACCCCACAGCTAATGGTGTACCTGTTCACCCCACAGCTAATGGTGTACCTGCTCTATTTGCAGCAATTCGGGAGCAAATGTTAAACTTTATCAATGAATAGACTAGTTTGTAGAATGTTAAACACAAATTGATGTTCCACTTCAAGTCAATTTGTTGTTGCCTAGGTGATGCTGAGGAGGAGCTTGAGGATTGTGTCAGTGAAACAGAGGAAGAGGAAGTGGTAGTAATTGCATCACATCATGTTGCTATGGCAACAGGATTTGGTGAATGGGAGGAGCATACCAAGGTTAGCTGCTGCCTACCCTCCAGAGAGTGGTGGTCCTCACGTGTACACAATGTCTACCTCTTCCTCCGGGTGTGCAGGGGATTGGCTCCAAGCTTATGGCTAAAATGGGATACATAGTGGGGTAGGTTGTAGTCTCCACACTGGGATGGATGAGCTGTGATTGATGAATTGTCACATTTTCCAGCCAAGGCTTGGGGAAGACAGGAACTGGACGTGTTGACCCAGTGGATATTGTTATTTTACCACAAAGTGTGTGTGTGTGTGGTGTGTGTGTGTGTGTGTGTGTGGTATATCCTGTGCAAGTTCATTGCGCATGTGCTGGTGATGGCTGTCATAGGATTGTCACTTGATGCTTGTGTTGAGCTGAGAGAGAATGGAAAGCTAAAGACAGTAGAAGATAAGAAGAAAAAGGGGAACATGAGGTCAGGCAACTCATCAGGAGACCATACCCCTAAGGTGTGTGTGTGTGTGTGTGTGTGTGTGCAGAGTGGGTCTGTGACATCTACCCTCCAATATTTTGTGTAGGATGTCTTTGCCTATCTCAACAGTGCTCTAGCTGGTGGCCAGCAGAAATCAACTACATCAAATTCATCTTTACCAGTTATCAAGGACAAAAGGGACCTCAATATACAGGTGTGTGGGGGTGTGTGGGGGTGTGGATGGATGTGACTGTTCTATTTCAAAATGATTGCAGCTGTTTAAAATCCAAGAAGAAGCAAAGGTACTAGAGAAGAGAATCAAGCACTTAGAGGGATCACTTCAGCGAAACAGACAGTGAGTTGTCAACATCAATGTGAGCATCTACTGTTGCAATCAGCTTCTTGTTAGCTGTTGTTAATGGACATGTGGTCCGTAGGAATGAACTTCTGCGGAGACAGATTGAGGAGAAGTTGAAGCAATCCACTGCAGAGATGACCCAACTCCACAGGAAAGAGAGAGCTTTGAAGACCAAATTTGACTCACAGAAGAGCAGACTAATCTCCAATAGAATATTTTAATCTGGAGTACTCTTCAGTCAATTGATTGTTATTTGTGTAAATCATAATTATTTGATAATTGTGAATGGTTATGTGAGAAATTTAGAAAAAAAATTGATGAATGTAATCAAAACAAATGATATTAAAAAGGTCTTTCACTTCTTCACCTTGTAACTGAGGAGGAGAACAATAATGTTGTCTACATCATATGAATTTCAAGAAACTGGTGGGACAAAATCCACGTATGTGATCACCTCATCAACACACTCACCGGTCAGTTCTGAAACCGGCCACAAATGGGAGGAGTTTCTTTGGTTGTTTACTAGAGTTAGCATGGTTACCATGGTACCCTGCTATTGTACCCAAAGTCAATGTGGTCGTTGGAGGTCGAAGGTCACCAGTTGGTCTATCAGGTCCTAGCAAAGGATTGGGGGATTCCCTGTCTTTGATGGTGACAGTCATGGAAAGGTCAACAGGACCTTGGAGTTCCTCTGGTATCTGCTCCTTACAGCTGGTGACCATACATTCTTCTTGGGTACGCACATACTCTCCCACCTGTTCTCCCAGGTCATTGGAACAATGTGTCAATTTGTCAATATTCGCAACATCCCGAGCAGGTAAGACTTCCTTGGCTAGTGTCCACAGTGCGCTACGCCCACACATCCATTCCTGTCTCTGTAGGAGAGAAGGGGGCAGGAAGGGCTACCACTCTGTCCACAATGTAGCACAAATCATGTTCTGTACCGAAACCAGTGTTTATAGCACAACTGGTGCTCTGTAGTGTAACTGGTGTTCTATAGCACAACTGGTGTAAGTGGTATAAGTACGTAAGTGGTGCTTGTGGTACAACTGGTGCTTGTGGTACAACTGGTACTTGTGGTACAAGTGGTGCTTGTGGTACAAGTGGTGCTTGTGGTACAACTGGTGCTTGTGGTGCAACTGGTGCTTGTGGTACAACTGGTGCTTGTGGTACAAGTGGTGCTTGTGGTGCAACTGGTGCTTGTGGTACAACTTGTGTCCACTCACAGCATCCTTCTCATCCATGAGGTCGTAGCCGACTTCCTGTGTCATGTCCATAACAGCTTCTCTGAACTCCATAGAACTGAAGTGAAGTGTACAAGTAGACCAACACAGGAACGCTGGTCTTCACTGACTGGGACACTTACGATAACTTTGACAAGTCTGAATAGTTCCATCTTGGATGATGTTGAAGAGCCGTGTCTGTCATGTGACCATCAGGTGACTCGGTCTGCCCACCTGGGGTGGTATCCTCAACAGGCGTAGTGCTTGGCACTTTGAGAACAGTCGACCTTGTACTCACAGCCTGTGTCTGTGGGGTCCAGAAAATACCCTTGAATAATATGTAGATGATCAAAACTACCAGCAGCCGTTGCAATGGCCAGTGTTATGGGAACTTTCACATGTACAAACATACATACACATACGTACCACCAACATCACTATCGCACTATCCCACATAGGTAGGTAGGTACGTTATGTGTGCATTTCCTGGTCTCATGAACTGGCATCACCAGGACTGGATGGCTCACCTTATGAAGGGACGAGGGTCCATCCTCCACTTCTGACCCCTCGGCCGTGGATGGTGGCAGCATGCCGAGTCTTGGTGGATGCTTTTGGAAAGTCTTTTGCGTCTAAACACAGAGAATTGCTGAGGTGTTGACCAAATCCATTGACTGGATCATACACTATTATGTATGTGCATGTACATACATATTGACACACATGTACACTTCGACTTGATTGTGAATTTTAATACCAACACACTCACTGGGAAAAGGAGCTTCTTGTTAGCTAAGAACCATCTGTAAACTCTTTCCAAGTCTCCACGCTGCTCAACTTCATCTTTGATCCTAGACAGCATCACAAGAACAAGTCAGAGCTTTACAGTAAAATCCACAACTGTCATTCAGCACAATCACACATCACACAGTCACACATATCACACACAGCACAGCCACAGTGGGGTCAGAATAGTAAATCCAAAATTGAATGAATAATCCGAGAAACTGCTCACATTTGGAGCTGATGCAGATAAGATAAGATCGTAGCGAAAAAGATCTCTTCAGGAGTGGGCGACTTCTTCCCGCTTTGCACTCTGGTATTTATCTCTATGGATGTCTTCTGGCAGCGCTGTTGGAGGAAACGGATCATCTTGGTGTATTCTTTCTGCTCCATCAGCTTCAGGGGTTGAACGGTAAAGGGAGTATAGCAACGATTCATTTAAAGGCATCAGCTCAAATATCACCATCACGTACAGGTGCGGACTCACGGGAGAACATTGCAAGTGAGCAAATTCTCTCTCCATTTTCTGATCGACACGCCCACACTACGAGTTGCCATGACCACCTGAAGAAAAATGGCCACCCCGTCCCGTTGACTGCTCAATAATGGTCCAACTACTGTGAACGCACTGGATGTATTTACACGTTTCATCAAATACGTATTCGAATCATTTCGTATTAAAGTGGATTTTGACCCTTCCTGCAGGGCATGTCTTCAGCCATGTTATCTTTGTCAAATTCTGCTACACCTAGTCTAACCCGTATATCCGGTGGTCGACCGGGTAATCAGAGAGGATCTCTTCAAGGCTCTAGAACAGACCTCCAGCCCTCCCCTGGCAGTAAGCACCATCGTCCGGGAGACATAAAAAAGCAGCAGCGTGCCGTGAAAGGGGCCCAGGAGCGTCGAGGCGTAGTCACCTTGGATCCAGCTAGTTACAGAAATTCGAAATCTCACAACCTCTGTGTCCAGTTGCTGGAAGATGGCTTTCACGAGTCTTTTGTAGAGCTATTCGAATTGTTCCAACACCAGAGGAAGCGGAGAGATGAAGCTGAACCCGGTTCTCTATTATCTATGGAGCCCTTGGTGGAGAATGACAGTCTTAAACTGGACCACCTTAGAACTTACCTCACAGCATCAGAATATTCTAGGAGAATAGGTGTGTGTGTGTGTGTGTGTGTGTGTGTGTGTGTGTGTGTGTGTGTGTGTGTGTGTGTGTGTGCACCTGTGCACTGTGAGTGAATTTCTCGATGTCAGGTGACCTGGATGCAGTTTATATGGGACAGAGAAGTCTGGCCCAGTACTTTGACCAAACCGAGGACACCTGGCTGTCGGATCACTTCCATGGAAGGTGTCTGCAGACGAGTCTCATGATCAAAAGTGACAATAGAAAGAAGGAGGGAGAGGCCCATTGTAATGTGGGACTTTCCCTTGAGAATAGAGGTGGGACAGGTCACATGATGGTCACATGCATGGTACTGTACATGTGATACCTTCCTGGTGCCTTCAGGTGAGCTCCACAGTGCACTGTCCCACCTGGAGACCTTCTACCAGTTGGCCAGGAGGCACAAGTGGCACACAGAGAGTGGAGAAGGGCTGCACGAGATATCCTGTGAGCACTTGAGACGTGTGTACACCTTGATAGCTGACCAGGTGTGTGTGTGTGTGTGTGTGTGTGTGTGTGTGTGCGTGCGTGCGTGCGTGTGTGTGTGTGTGTGTGTGTGTGTGTGTGTGTGTGTGTGTGTGTGTGTGTGTGCGTGCATGTTTGAATATCTTCACTGTTACTGCACTTACTTATGACATGTCTATCCGGTTAGGTAATCACTGATGATTATTCTGGAGCTCTCCAGTACTTGACAAAGGCTTTGGATATGTCCAGAGAAGGTGGGGCTGGTGGACATACATAGCTGCAGTGGCTGGTATACCAAGCCTACCGTGTACATGTGTGTGTTGTGTTACCTACCTACGTAGGAGGGGACACCTATCAGGAAGGGCTGGCCTACTACAGACTGGGTGGAGCACATGAAAAGGGTGGGAATGTTGACTTAGGACTCAAATGTTACAGAAACTATTTTGAGCGCTGCAAGCACCACGGGGACCACCAGGGAATGGGACAGGCCTGTCGGGCTCTGGCTAACACTTATGAAAGGTGAGATCCGCCTGGTGACAGTGACTACTTATCAGGTTTAGCCAGACGTCCTGCTCTTTCATCAGTCAAGGAGATTTGGAGAAAGCAGCCGAATGGCTGGAGCTGTTTGTAAACATATCCGAGTCCTCCGGTCATTCTGAAAGCTTAATGGAAGCTTGTAACTCTATTGGAACCTTCCACAACACAATGGTGAGGAGTGAGGCAGGCTCTCAGGGGATGGTGACCCTCACTGACCCATCTACACTCATGCACAGGGCAATTTTGACAAAGCCTGTACTTATTTCAAGAAATGCTATGAACTCTCCAAAGAGGTAGACGACCAGTCTTCCCTTCCTCTGGCAGCTGTACACTTCGGAGTGGCCTCCGCCCATACTCTACTGGAAGAGTTTAGTGAAAGACTCACTATAAATGACTCCTCTTCGATGCAAGTATGTACAAGAGGGCTACTCTGTCTCTTCCGTTGTGTGTGTGTGTGCAACCCAGTGACTTCAATGCCCCCTCTGTAATGTGGTGCTAAGACATTCTCCTCACCACCACAGACCATCATATCATGGAAGGACACACGGAGGGACATTGATGGGGATCACCAGGAAGATATTGACTGATTTTTGCCCAACAAACTGCATGTTTTACACTCAGTTACACACATGTTCAATTCTTTAATCATAGATCCTCAACATGTGTAGGTCTATGGTTTAATACACATGTACATACGTACGTACACATACACAATATGTAAAATTCAGTGCAACTATCCACATGTACAGGCTTGTTATTCATCTATGATAATGTCTCCGTATTTATTTCTTCTAACACGTCTGTTGCTGGAGTCTGTCCCGGTCATTCGCACCTCATCCTGTCTCCAGTGGTCTTCACCGACGGGACGATCCTCATCCTTTCTTCTTTCACTAACTGGCTTCAACTGCTTTTTTCTATTCTCAGCTCTGATCTCCTCGAAGGTCCTCCCGGTTGCCCCAGGCTTGTTAACCTGTTCCTCGCCATACCAGCTAGAAGCTCCTGGAGGAGTATCTTGAAAAGCAGAAGGTTGGAACTGATTGGTTGACTCCTCCACTTGGGGTCGGACCTCATCTGATTCAGACTTGTGCAGTGGGCGTGGGCTGTAGCGCGAGGTCCTGGGCGGTGCCTCGTTGGGATACTTGTCAGCTTCTGCTCTGCAGCCATCTCTCTGTGACATAGCCTTTTCACTGGTTGCAAGCAAGAGAAGACGGTGGAGAGATACACATGAATAGCACACACAATGTGCACACCACAACACACACATACATTTCTCCTTTGGCCATCAAAACCTGGTCCTTTAGTCTGGAGTTTTCCAGTGACATTATCTTCTTATAGCACTGCTCCTTGTAAGAACTAACTCCAATAAAAGTCCCTAATATGAATGCTGTTGATCCATACAACCACCCCCAGCGGTGGAACCGAGGGGCAGAAGCTATAAGAAAGTAAGACAGAACCTGAATGAATACTAACTAGCGACTATTACATTCCACACCATGTTGAATAACTTCTACAACATCGAACCAGTCAACAGACATTGTGGGTACCTCTAGATGTATAAGTCTTCATTGCATACCAAGAGAGCAGCCCGAGAGGAAGGCCTGGAAGGGAAGTGTTAGCAGAGATTAGGTTCAATAATCGCATACGTCAACTCCACCTTCATCAACAAACCTCTCATCAGAGAGTTCCTCCTACACTCGATCAGAACTTGTTTTTCTTCCTCACTCAGCTACAAAACAAAACGCATAAGATTATAGAGAAAATTTCAGTATAAGACGGTCTTAGACTTCCGTCTTCAGTTGAAAACACCATTTTCAATAAAATCGAATTATTTCTCACTTCAAATTTCTTATGAGAATTAGGAGGTACACTACTCTGTGGATCATTTCCAGGAGGTTCAGAGACATCGGCCATTTTGTTAAGATTTCCATTCCACATTTACAATCGGATGTGCGAACCAGACTCGCCCTAACCCCAACTCTTCGTGACCACAAAGAATCGAGTCTTCAGTGGAAAAAAACACATAGAACAATCGGATTATGGCATCTTGTCAAGTGCAAAGACTTTTGGTATGGCCTGTTCATCTCTTCCCGTCCTATATTCCTGAAACTATCATCTCGGTTTGAATGTTTGTAGGGTAACTCGGATCGCTCCCTCGGGCTTGGAGGACATGTTGGCTTCCACACCCTACCGGACCAGTTGGTCAACAAATCCGTCAATAAAGGATTCGATTTCAACGTTTTATGTGTCGGTGAGTATTGATGGATGGTGCGGGCGGGCGTGTGTATGTGTATGTACTTGTGTGTGTTCTGTTGAGTGTAGGACCACACAATATTAAATGGTCTTCTGTGATGTACTTTTGCCGTGTTCTTCGTGTTAATCCCCATCCCGTGTCATTCGTTCACTATCCCCAGGCGAGACTGGTTGTGGTAAATCCACTCTAATGGAATCCTTGTTTAAACAGGACTTCAAAGGTGACATAATCTATCTCATTCCAGCTACATTTGTTTCAGTATAACTCAGTATTATTTGTTGTATAACTCAACAATACTCGTGTACAACTAGTATAACTCAGTATTATTTGTTGTATAACTCAACAATACTCGTGTACAACTAGTATAACTCAGTATTATTTGTTGTATAACTCAACAATACTCGTGTACAACTAGTATAACTAGCCTGTGCACTAACATGTCTGCCATATGTTCTCTCCATGCAGAACAACCAGTCACCCATCAGCTACCAGAAGTTGGTATCACGGCAACCACCCACAGTGAGTCCCACCACCACCTCCCAGTCATCCTAGAGCTAGTAGCGGTTATTGTCCCTCATTCCACCTCCAGTCATCCTAGAGCTAGTAGTGGTTATTGTCCCTCATTCCACCTCCAGTCATCCTAGAGCTAGTAGTGGTTATTGTCCCTCATTCCACCTCCAGTCATCCTAGAGCTAGTAGTGGTTATTGTCCCTCATTCCACCTCCAGTCATCCTAGAGCTAGTAGCGGTTATTGTCCCTCATTCCACCTCCCAGTCATCCTAGAGCTAGTAGCGGTTATTGTCCCTCATTCCACCAGGATGTCGTTCTTATATCGTGTGTTTGTGAGCAGATGCAGCTATACTCTGAGCTCTCTGAGAACTTGTATGCAATAGAATTAGTATACCAGTGTTTTTATACATATGTATGTACCTCTGGAAATCTCCTTAGTCTTACATAAGTCTACTTTTGGAATCTCAGCTGTACATGCGTACATATGTACGTATATCAGGATCACGCTGTGCATTGTTGCGGGTGTGGAGATGTGTGTGTGTGTGTGTGTGTGTGTGTGTGTGTGTGTGTGTGTGTGTGTGTGTGTGTGTGTAACTGGCATGTATCAAGCCTGCATTGGAGATGTGTGTTGTTTCTGATTCCACTTTTCAATTCTCTTGTATAATCATTTGAAGCCCCTGAAGTATCCTCATTCTAATAAGACACTAAATCCCACCCCCTCACACACCTTCTCCTCTCACCAATCCCCTTGTCCTCAGGGCTCCAGGAGGGGAATGTGAAGCTTCGACTCACCCTGGTCAGTACCAAAGGGTACGGTGACCAGATTGACAAGAGCAACAGTATTAAGCCTCTTCTTGACTACATCGACGAGCAGTTTGAATCGTACCTTCAGGAAGAGCTGAAGATAAAGAGAGATTTGGTGAACTTCCACGACACAAGGGTGCATGTCTGCCTGTACTTCATCAGCCCCACTGGACACTCGTGAGTTGTTAGTGTTGAATGTGTTAGGTATTTGGGGCTTAATGGTCTGGTGATTAAGCTTCAATATCACTCTGAAGTGTACTGTGTGTACTGTACGTATGTGCTGTGTGTACTGTATGTACTGTATTTACATACTGTGTGTACTGTACATACGTATGTGCTGTATGTACTGTATGTACTGTGTGTACTGTGTGTACTGTGTGTACTGTATGTGTTGTGTGTATTGTATGTACTGTATATACTGTGTGTACTACATACGTATACTGATGTACTGTATATACTGTGTGTATTGTGACTACTTGGTACATTATCCTATTGTTGGTAGTATCAAGTCATTGGATCTGGTGTGCATGCAACAATTGGACAAGAAGGTTAACATTATCCCGGTGATTGCTAAAGCAGACACCATCTCTCGCACTGAGCTACAGGAGTTCAAAGGAAGGGTTCGTTGGTGGCTAGGGTTGGAGGGGCACCTCTGAGGTGTTGTCCACTACATTCTTCTCCCCACATGTGCAGATAATGAGAGAACTGGTCAACAATGGGATAGAGATCTATCAGTTCCCCGTTGACGATGAAACATTTGCTGAAAACAATGCAAGAATGAATGTTAGTGTTGACATGTACACACAAGCACACACACACACACACACACACACACACACACACACACACACACACACACACACACACACACACACACACACACACACACACACACACACACACACACACACACACACACACACACACACACACACACACACACACACACACACACACACACACACACACACACACACACACACACACACACACACACACACACACACACACACACACACACACAATGTATTCACTCAATACGTACATTTAATGCTCTTCAATTTGCAGGAACAGCTTCCTTTTGCTGTTGTCGGCAGTCGGGATGAGATGGTTGTTGGTGGACAGAAAGTAAGAGCACGTATCTACCCTTGGGGGACAGTAGAGGTTGAGAACGAATGTGAGTGTAGAACATCTGATCCACCTCACTCAGTGGTCCTTGTAACTCTGTGGTCCACCCCCAGCTCACTGTGACTTTGTGAAGTTGCGAGAGATGATACTTCGAACAAATATGGAGGACCTCAGGGAGTCCACACACACCAAACACTATGAGATGTTTCGTAGGGAAAGGCTCCACCAGAGAGGTTTTGCTGACACCATGGACAACAGGCCTGTAAGGTGAGGATGTGTGTGTGTGTGTGTGTGTGTGTGTGTGTGTGTGTTTCAGTATTGATGTATGTACGTATATTGTACTTGTAGTCTTCAAGAAACATATGAAAAGAAGAGAAAAGAGCTTCAGTTAGAAATGAAGACAAAGGAGGAGCAGATGAGGCATACTTTTGTGCAGAAGGTATGGTAGCAGTAGGGTGATATGTTCAATATATCAGGTTATTCAGTCTGTACTGTGTGTTCAGTGTGTACTGTATGTACTATGTGTGCTGTATGTACTGTGTGTACTATATGTACTGTATGTACTGTATGTATTTTGTGTGCTGTATGTACTGTGTGTACTGACTGTTTGAAGGTGAAAGACAAAGAAGCAGAGCTGAAGGCGGCTGAGCATCGTCTTCATGAAGAATTTGAGCGTCTTCGCAAAAAACATCAAGAAGATAAGGCAGCACTTGAAGAGAAGAAACGAGGACTTGTAAGTGATAGCAACTCCTCCCTGTTCACATCACTGACCACATGCTCCTGTCACCCTCACCACGTGATCCTGTCACCCTCACCACGTGATCCTGTCACCCTCACCACATGCTCCTGTCACCCTTACCACAATCTCCTGTCACCCTCACCACATGATCCTGTCAACCTAACCATGTGCTGTCACCCTCACCACATGCTCCTGTCATCCTCACCACAAACTCCTTGCACTCTCACTGCAGGATGAGGAAATATCCTTTTTCAACCAGAAGAAGGCAGCCATCCAAGCCCAGAGGGCCCAGACAGAGCTTTATCACAAATCAAAGCAGCAGAGGAAATAGCACCACTCCCACTGGAGGGTGTGTATAGCTATACTGAAATCATTTTATGACTTGTAGAACTCAATATAGTGTGTTCTGTAGATCTGTCCTCCACACAAAGCTTTGCGATTATTTTAGAAGTTAACTGTATACAAATTATAGTCTGTTTATTTGAAATATAATATTAATGTAGAAGTAGATTCATTGGTTAATTTCAAGTAATGTACTACATATCTTAGCTGATTTATAGTCGATTACCTCTCTGGTAAAGTGCTGCAATAATGGTAATTGTATGGGAATGAACCCACATCACTATGAGATGTGAATGCAGGACACTAGACCATTAACTATACATTATTTTTCGACTTTTTTCTCGAGAATTTCCTGCTTACTGTCATCTCGTAATATTGCACATGTAGCTTGTGGTGTATCAGCAGGTGTGGTGAGACCAGTGGGGTGGCTTCCCTGACTCCAGTTCAAAGTAGCAGACAGTGACACACACACCTTTCTTGTGTGGAATGTCAGAGAGACAGCCCCACACAACCTTGTGTACACACAGTCCTCAACAGGTAGGTCAGTATAAGAATACCTACAGCTATCTGTGGCTGTTGTACAATCTAACAAAATACAATTACTGTACAAACTTAATATGCATAAACAGTCTAATGTAATCTGTTGATGAATATACTAAATTTTCTAATTGGTATTCATTTGAAGAGATTCAGTCAAACTTCAACTCTTGCGTGAACTTCCCACTCTCTGCCATCTCGTACACGGTGGCATGAGCTTTCTTGAAGGCCTCCCCGAGGTAGTCTTGGCAAGCCTTCATCCAGGTCTTGACCCTGGGGAAGGAGTCTTCCACCGCCACACCACACATCCAGAATTGGGTCAACTCACACAAACACTGGATATCAGCGATGGTTATCTCAGAACCAAACATGAAAGGACCTTCCTCAGACAAGAAATAGCTCTGGAACAGCTCCAAACTTGTCTTCAGTTGGGACTTTAACTCAGTCAACTTGGCCTCATCTTTAGGAATATTGAATGTTGGTGCCACTGCCTATTAGGAGATGGGGTGGTGAAGCTGGAGGCACGCACACACACACACACACACACACACACACACACACACACACACATGCACACACACACACCTACCAAGTGAAAGAAAAGGCCATTCCTGAGGTTGCTTGCTTGCCAAGCCAAGCACTGGTCAATCCTGGCTCTCTTCTTGGGATCTTCAGGATACCAGTGACTCGGGAGCTTGTATTCACCCACCAAATACTTTAAGATGGCTGAACTGTGTATAGAGTATAGACGTGTTAAGAGATCAAGACCAACATTTTGAATGTTATATAGTGTCTTGGATACTTGCATACCACAGCCCAACCTTTCAAATAGGGTGAACCCCTTGTCGTCGATTGCAGGGATCTTTCTAACGGGGCACACTCGACCAAGTTCCTCATGGGTCTTCTGCTCCCGCTTGACCAAGCTGATGGTGACAGGGTCGTAAGGAACCTTCTCCTTCTCAAGGAGTAACATCACTGCGCGACATGGCTGACTAAGGGTATCCCAATAGACCTTCAAGCTCATCTTCTTCTCGAACAACGCAGTACCTCCTTCGTCGGATGCTGTAGGGATCACGTGATACTGCACAATCACGTGATGAATTACGCAATCACCCTACTTGGGCCATCTACGTCATAATGGGTAAAACCTGGGTCACCGCCAACCGCTAGTGTACAAGAGAGACGCGCAGGACGAACCAAAACATGTATCGGTTGAAGCCTGTTACATCGAGAAAGGAGTACAACAAACCGGCAAAACGATCAAGAGTTAGAAGCGCATGGTGTACCAATTCCCAACAAGTTATCGCTGCATGAACATGAGTGTAGGTCAGGCATATGGTCTAGGAGTCTTCTTTTCGTCTCTGTTCTGCAGTACGACAGTATCCCAGAGTTGGAAGACGACCACTTGTCTAGTGATGGAGATAGCGACATTGAACCCGATTTTCCGCAAGGGGTCGAGGGAGCCGCTCTAGCTAGCAGGTTCTGCCCGGACAAACTCAGCAAACAAGAGCAGCAGTTTTTCTCTGATGTGGCCCAGGGTACGCAGGTCACCATTATGGAGTACCTCTTCATCAGGAATAAGATAGTAGGTTGATGGTGGTGGTGGTTCTAGGAGGATAGGGTGACACAGGGATCTATGGTGGGACACCGGATAATATGGGATACAGGGGATAATATGGGACTCGGGATAATATGGGACACCGGATAGTATGGGACACAGGGGACAATGTGGGACACAGGGGATAATATGGGACACCGGATAATATGGGATACAGGGGATAATATGGGATACAGGGGATAATATGGGACTCCGGATAATATGGGACACCGGATAGTATGGGACACAGGGGACAATGTGGGACACAGGGGATAATATGGGACACGGAATAATGGACACAGAACAATTTGGGACAGTGCCTTTAAACAGGATTATGACGAGCTGTGGTTGAGTGTCTACCAGTGATGGGTCCCTATGTATGGGATGTTATTGCCATGAATTGAATCATGAGCCGAGTATGAAGGTAGTTCACTACATGTGGTCCACTACATGTGGTCCACTACATGTGGTCCACTACATGTGGTCCACTACATGTGGTCCACTACATGTGGTCCACTACATGGGGTCCACTACATGTGGTCCACTACATGGGGTCCATTACATGTGGTCTGCTACATGTGGTCAACTACATGGGGTCCACTACATGTGGTCTGCTACATGATATTGCTGGTCTCCACTCCTCCCCACTCCCTCAGCTACATGCGTGGATGCAGAACCCAAAGGAAGAGCTGACCTTAGAGAAGGCCCAGCAGGTGGTGAACATGCCCCACCCAAACAAGATCGGGATGGTCATGAGAATACACGGGTACCTCCAGAGGTACGGCTACATCAACTTTGGGTTCTTCCAAGTTCAGAAGAGTCTTGACGGTCAGAAAACATTCCTAGTTTCCATGGTACCAGGGTTGGTGCTGTTTTAGTGTGAGTGCTTCTGTTCAATAGGTAAAATGCCTTTTAAGGTAATTATTGTCGGAGCGGGTGTGGCCGGATTGACTGCTGCTAGGCAACTGCAATATTTTGGCCTCGATGTGACTGTGGTGGAAGCAAGGGTGAGTCACATGACTGTGCAGCCATTCAGTCTAGTCCAGTGCAACACATATCCACCCTGTACATATCCACCCTGTACATATCCACTCCGTACATATCCACCCCGTACATATCCAACCTGTACATATCCACCCCATACATATCCACCCTGTACATATCCACCCTGTACATAACCACCCCGTACATATCCACCCTGTACATATCCACTCCGTACATATCCACCCCGTACATATCCACCCCATACATATCCACCCTGTACATATCCACCCCGTACATATCCACCCTGTACGTATCCACCCTGTACATATCCACCCTGTACATATCCGTACAGTATTGTACACAAATGGTGGAATATGTAGTTAAACTGGCAGCTGTTGTGTACTGACTTCATGAAGTGAACGTAGAATCCAGATCACTGGATGAAGTGATGTTCCTCTCTGCCCATCCAGGGAAGGGTTGGCGGGCGTATACACACTTTTAAAGCTGATAGCTATGTTGCTGATTTGGGTGCCATGGTGATCACTGGTTTAGGGGGAAATCCCTTGGCTGTCATACGTAAACAGGCCGATTTGAACATGACGAGAATCCATCAAAGATGTCCGTTGTACTTGACTACTGGAGAAGTGGTGAGCCGTCATTGAAGTGTTACTACTGGCATGGTTTGATGAATGTGGGTCATTGCTTGTATAATATTCTCAATCAGATGTAATTAAAAATGTGAGTTACATGACCATTGAAATGTTGATTTGTTGTTTTTGTTGATTTTAAGGTTTCAAAGGAAAAGGATAAGATGGTTGAAATGGAGTTCAACCATCTCTTAGACTCCGCCTCCTACCTGGCGCATGAACTGAAGGTGGACCACGTCAATGGACGTCCTCTCTCGCTGGGAAGAGCATTGGAGATAATTATTCAGTTCGTGGATGTAGTCTTTGGGTGTGGTCTGTGGGGTCGTCTCTGGGTGTGGTTCATGGGTGTGGTCTGTGGGGTCGTCTATGGGTGTGGTTCATGGGTGTGATCTGTGGGGTCGTCTGTAGGTGTGGTTCATAGGTGTGGTCCATAGCTGTGTTTCATGGGGTGGTCCAAGTGTATTGTTTTTTAAAGTATGTACTGTATATACAAACAGTAACAATTGTTATAGTGTCTTGTGTGTGTGTTGTTGGTTTATGTGTCATCTCTACCATCTGTTGCAGGGTCCAGGAAGAGGAAGTGAGGAAGAAATGCAAAGAGCACCTGAAGACGATAGTGAGTGTCCAAGAAGAAATTGCTGGCATCAAGAAGCAGATAACTGATGTGAAGGAGCAGATAAAGAAGGCCCACTCCAGCCAGGAAGAGATAGCGAGTGCTATGGGGTTTCCCCAGGAAGAAGACCTCTTGTCAGACGATAGCCAAAGGGAGCTGAGCCAGCTGTTCAGGGTGAGTGGGTGTGTCCAAGGGGCTGGGCCAGCTGTTCAGGGTGAGTGGGTGTGTCCAAGGGGCTGGGCCAGCTGTTCAGGGTGAGTGGGCGTGTCCAAGGGGCTGGGCCAGCTGTTCAGGGTGAGTGGGCGTGTCCAAGGGGCTGGGCCAGCTGTTCAGGGTGAGTGGGTGTGTCCTAGGGGCTGGGCCGGCTGTTCAGGGTGAGTGGGCGTATCCTAGGGGCAATGCATCCACACTGTCTAGTAATGAACTGGTGATGGTTCCAGGGGTGGAGGGTGGTATGAACCTTCAATACCCTGGGGGTGGTGGGTGGTGTGAACCTTCACTCTTCCTCTCCATCACAGGTGTACGATGGTCTAGTGGACCATTTACATGAGCTGGAAGTGAAGCTGTCTGGGCTGGAAGGAGAGAAACCACCGTGAGTAGATGTTGCTGTGGTTGTGTATCACTGAATCTTAGTGTGACACACCCCTGCCCCTCCCACTCACATTTGGGAGTATGAACACACATGTCACACCCCTGCCCCTCCCACTCTTGTGCAGGAACATGTACATGTCAGCAGTTGATCGCCAGTTGATGAATTGGCACTTTGCTAATTTGGAGTTTGCCAATGCGGCTCCTCTGAAGTCCCTCTCTCTGAAGCACTGGGACCAAGACGACGACTTCGAGTTCACTGGCTGCCACCTCGCCATGAGAGAAGGCTATTGCAAGCTACCCGACCTCCTTGCTGAAGGTGTCGATGTTCGGTTTGGCAATGCCGTTAGCAAAGTCCAGTACTCCTCAGAAGGTGCGTGTTATGGCCACATACCTTGAAACTGTTATATGCTCACAGGTATGTGTCACATATTGTTACATATACACACATACACATGTCACACACCTACAGGTAGGTGTCACATACTGTTATACATACTGGTATGTGTTACATAGTGACATTGTACACACACACATTACTCTCTTCCGACATACAACCCCCTTGCAGGTGTTGAGGTGCATGCTACATCGACTGATACAGGAGAATCTCAAATATTTCGTGGTGATGTTGCCTTGGTAACAGTTCCTCTAGGAGTTCTGAAGTCAGGCAAACTCTCCTTCCATCCTCCTCTGCCTGAGTGGAAGAAGCAAGCCGTCAGGAAGCTGGGGTTTGGGCTGTTGAACAAGGTCTGTGCTCCCCTGGCTGGTAGCCAGCTCATCACATGCATTGAGATAGCAGTGTGTATGCTGGCAGTGTGTACTATAGAGTGTTTGATTTTCTGTAGGTTGTTCTATGTTTCGAAGAGAGATTTTGGGATTCCTCCGTTCACCTCTTTGGACACGTAGCTTCTTCTCCAACAGCTAGAGGAGAGTTCTTCTTGTTTTGGTATCTCTCGGAGGCTCCAGTGAGTGTCCCATTGTCCATCACCCTCCTCACAGCACCCCTCCTCACAGCACCCCTCCCACAGCACCCCTCCCGACAGCACCCCTCCCACAGCACCCTTAGAACCTCCTCCAACACTATCTACAAGTTGATTGACTGTTGGAATGTAGCGATCCATCTGGTCATCACAACATTTTTATTGCAATTATATTGTCGCTAATTGGTATTGTAAGGTTTAGTCAACAGCGTACACGAGATATCCGGTCAGTGTTGCCTCCCTCTCTCCCTCCATTGATGGTCTTGTCTGCCACCCTTCACCCCCACTGCTAGGTCCTCATAGCACTGGTGGCTGGAGAAGACGCTGAGAAATTTGAAGCATTTCCCGATCAAGTTATACTAGCCAAGGTATTGGCTGTACTGAGATCTGTATTTGGAGATAAGGCAGTACCTGAGGTGTGTGTGTGTGTGTGTGTGTGTGTGTGTGTGTGTGTGTGTGTGTGTGTGTGTGTGTGTGTGTGTGTGTGTGTGTTGCTGCTATGAGCACCTCCATGTTCAACCGTCCTATGGTTTTGTGGGTCATTCTGAATGTGTTTTCCTCGCTCAGCCCAAGCACTTTGTGGCTACAAGATGGAGGTCAGACGAGTACTCCTGTGGGTCCTATTCCTACGTGGCAGCTGGTGCCTCTGGTAACGATTACGACTTCCTGGCCGCACCAATTTGCCCCGTGTCCCAAGGGGTGGGGCTGGCTCAGTCTCGAGTCTTCTTCGCTGGTGAACACACCATCAAGAACTACCCAGCCACTGTGCACGGGGCCATGTTGAGTGGACTGAGGGAAGCTGGGAAGATAGGGGATGTTCTTCTCGGTGCTCCACACACACCAAGACCGCTGACTGGAGAGAATTTCCAAGGCAGTACAGTTGGAGATGTCAGCTTCTGACAGTTAACTCTTGAAACCTTCACTAAACAAGTGTTTGAAGTGTATCAGTTTTGTAATAGTTCTCCTGTGGGTGTTGTGTGTAGCGAACCATTCCCGCCACACATACATCACCTGCTGTGTGTGTTGGGCTAGAGCATAGGAGATAACGTTATTGTTTATTATTGAGATTGTTGACAGGACAACGTGATTGGGATGTGATTGTAGGATTGGTGGGTTTCTTTGTTGCCATGACAATCAGCCTCATGTTGTTTACCCAGCTGATTAACCCAGCTTACTGTGAGTGGGTGTAGCCCAAACCATCCTGACCATCCTGGGCTGATAGGCTTGATAAGGATTCAATTTACACTCTCAACTATAAGATTGGCAGACTAATACCTAGCTGTGTGTGAGGTACCTAGCTGGCCACTACGAATACCACTACGACAGGCTACATTCTTGTCGAGCTAATGTTGATGTCTTTAGCTGTGAGTTGAATGGCCTGTGTGGTGTGTGCCTGGGATGTGTCCACAAGCCTGGTGTCAGGAAGCTTTAATTCAGGCACAATCGCACAATGTATGTACATTCTTTGGAGGCATGTGCCCAGAGTTGCTGGAATAGCTGTGTTAATTCCCAACACATGTACATAGCTAGGGTATTCTGAGAGTAGACATCATACTAACCACCCACCTCAGCACACAAAGCACAGACTGCACACGTCACACTAACCTCACACAGAGCACAGACTGCACACGTCACACTAACCTCACACAGAGCACAGACTGCACACATCACACTAACCTCACACAGAGCACAGACTGCACACCTCACACTAACCTCGCACAAAGCACAGACTACTCACATCTCACTAACCACCCTAGCTCTCTGTACAACACATTATTTTGCTCTAGATCATTTGTGTGGTTGTGAAGAAGAGTGGTTCTCTTGGAATATAACCGCCCATTTATCGTCTGCTGATGTGGCTTTTGTTACCAGGAAACCAGCAAGTACACTAAGTCAATACCTTTATGCCATGTTTACATTAATTTAGACATCAAAGCAAACACAAATTATCACACACATGTGCCATATATAGGTGATCAGTTTGTGTACATGTCCAAATTCTGGTGTTGACCCAGTATGGCTTCCCAGCTCATCAGATGAGGAAGAGTTTGTGGCACTGTTGTACTTCTGGTATGCTGCAGGATAAGAGTCAATGTATCATAAAATTCACCAATAATAAGTACTATAATAATAATAATATTCGAAATGTTTCAATGGGTGAGTAGCACTATACAAGCTCTGTCTATTCCAGCTGGTAGACCCTCTTTGCAAGTAGTCCGAAGTAGCTCTCTTGCTCATCTTTTGTGTAATCCTTGGTGATCACCTTGTGAACCTCCATTAGGTCCTGAAATGACACATCGATCTTATCCACGGGAAAGTTACTAGCGAACATGGACCTGAGATGTGACATGACAGGAAAATGCAGGGTGAGATGCTGGTACATGAGTGAAACGTTGGTACGTGGGTGAGATGCTGGTACATGGGTGAGATGTTGGTACATGGGTGAGATGTTGGTATGAGTGAGATGCTGGTACATGGGTGAGATGTTGGTACATGGGTGAGATGCTGGTACATGGGTGAGATGCTGGTACATGGGTGAGATGCTGGTACATGGGTGAGATGTTGGTACATGGGTGAGATGTTGGTACATGGGTGAGATGCTGGTACATGGGTGAGATGCTGGTACATGGGTGAGATACTGGTACATGGGTGAGACGTTGGTACATGGGTGAGATGTTGGTACATGGGTGAGATGCTGGTACATGGGTGAGATGCTGGTACATGGGTGAGATGCTGGTACATGGGTGAGATGCTGGTACATGGGTGAGATGCTGGTACATGGGTGAGACGTTGGTACATGGGTGAGATGTTGGTACATGGGTGAGATGCTGGTACATGGGTGAGATGCTGGTACATGGGTGAGACGTTGGTATGAGTGAGATGCTGGTACATGGGTGAGATGCTGGTACATGGGTGAGATGCTGGTACATGGGTGAGATGCTGGTACACAATTAGCTCAAGACACACTAACAAATCGTCTTTGTAGGGGAGACCTCACCACAACCCCAAAGTGTCTTCACTAGAGAGGTCCTACGCTATTGAAGACTCCTCCCCTTTTCTTAGGGTTCGTGGTAAAATCATCTCCTACTGGTCAGAGTGGTATGGTCTAGCTTAGTAGTACTACCCTACACTGATTGTGAAGTGAATCTAAACAGGGCCAAGGCTAGTGGGTTGAGGGGATACCAAATGTATAATTGTCAGTTACGGCTGAAGCCCAGGTATATATGTACACAACTGAATGAATGGCCAACAGCTGATCCCTTTGGAAGCCATTTTTAATCCTATTAAACCTATGTGCATGGCTTCTGAGAGTTCATGGATCAACAACTGAAGAATCCAGTGTCTGACTGTGAATCATCTGAATCTGCTGGTGGTGGACGACTGGGGTTGGTTTGAAATGACTACAAACATGGCCGCCAATGGGGGAGGATCGTTATCAACATTCTTGGGAAATTGGAGTCATTTCAGAGAGTTATTCCACGATGTCTTCTCACAAACACATTAATGACGCGATCAACCTATAAATTCTCTTTAATATTAGAAGCTGCCACTCTTATTCCTTTCACCACATCATGCACTCGTCACGTTAGTCCAAAGGACAATACAATACGGCTGACTATATTGGCCCCATAGTCAACTGAACATGTTGGATAAGGTTAATAAAATTCAATTATAAACTAAATTGACTGTAATTAAAGTGATGTGGAGTTGTTGCTATATAAGCCACATACAACATTACATGTACTATGTATGTAATATGTAGACTGGTTGACAACTATATGGCGAGGAGAGTCTTCACCCACCCTCCTCACTGAGGTGTTAGTGAGCGTGTTTAGGTGATCCGCCCTATGAACCAGGTCCGAGGGGCAATCTAATTCACACCTATCAAAACACCTCTCCAATTGAATTAACCATTCAAATTCAAGCCACATTGCGATCCGACGCGCGCAAACCAATAACAAAGTTTGTATTTTGACAATCCCTTATCACCATACTGCGTTCTGCCTTGCCAACTGATCACTTACCTGCGAATTCCAAAAGTTGAAATGACTGTTTGTGCCACATCCACAACACTCTCTCTGGTCCATTGGCGGTCAATGCCAAACATGGCCGATACCTTCACCACAGTGTTGGGACAAGTAGCCATGGCAACAAGACCTAAACCGCACAATAAAAACTGCTACTCAAGCAATGATAAACAGACTACGGTCCATTGGAGACCAATCAAATGAAGCTATGATAGAATGTCGGTGCATCAAATACAGCATAAAGATAAGCACATCTCTTCAATTACAAAGTATCGGAGGTACCTTGTTTAGTGTCTTCAGTTAATTCATTGCCTTACTTCTTGATTTGACAAATATTACTCACCCTCCTTCCATGTAGCCATGGAAACACTGTCTCTCTCATAGGGTAGGCCACAGTGATCAAGGATAAACGTGATATTTGGAAATTGCTTGGCGACTGCAGACGCTCGGTCCAACTGATGTGGAAGGATGTGAAAATCAAAACTAAGGCCGTGTTGCCCCAACAACCCGACTCCATCCAACCAATCCTTATCGGTCAAGTAGTTGTCGTTATCAACAAAAGTGAGGTCTTTCCTGGTAGGGGAGTGGTTCAACATCTGTCTTATCCCGACCAGATTCCCTTTTTCCTTGTGCTTTGTCAACACCTGGTCGGCACTCGGACTGGCCAGGTCACAGTAGGCTACAATGGCATGGGGATAACCCTGCTCATTAGTACCTTTAATTTTGGTCAACCACCTGAAGAATGGGAGTGCATATGCAATACTTCAATCACATAAAATCATGCAATTACAATATCAAATTAGTGCTAACACACACAACACTATCACACAGTGCACACACACACACACACACACACACACACACACACACACACACACACACACACACACACACACACACAAACACACTCTGTCTCTTCCACTGGGTCCCCTGGCCATTCTGCTTGTACGTGAACACTCTTAACAACATTAAAGTCTGCAATGTCTTCCACGTAGTCCTTAGGGAGGTAATATTGAATTGGATCTGTACAAGTTAGTATAATCTAATATGATAAATCATTGTTCCAGGGACAAGTAATGGGGTGATGGAGATGAGAGATAGTCAACACAAGATGATGGATACGATGGGTGATAGTGATGGATGTGATGAGTGATATCGGATGTGATGGGGTGAGTGATGGATGTGATGGGTGATAGTGATAGATGTGATGGGTGATAGTGATAGATGTGATGGGGTGAGTGATGGATGTGATGGGGTGAGTGATGGATGTGATGGGGTGAGTGATGGATGTGATGGGTAATACATAGTGATGATATTATGAGTGACAATAAAAAATCCGCAAGTTATTTCATCAAAAGAGTGAGTTGACAGCCTTACCGACGAGGACTCACCAAATGGACCCGCCGGATGACCGGATTCTTTAAAGTCCACCACCCATTTGTGGGTTTCTGGAGTCCAAAAGTGCATGTGGGCGTCAACAACCTCCATTTTGTTCCAGCAAGTGGGCGTTCCCTCCAGCTTTCAATTTGAGGCGTGGGCAGGACATACCTAAATATTTGTAATTCACAAGCCAGCGAGCAGAAAGGAATGAATAACTCTACAGTCTTTATCTACTATTTATAACCTTTTTCAGATTGTTCTCTAAGTTTTCTTTTCTTCTGGTCATGGTGCTGTTCTCCCATTGGTAGTGGACCGGACCCCCATTCTACTCGATCAATTTTCGCGATGGATTCGTCGACAAGAACGACTTCCGTTCTTGTGTGTTTATTGTGCTTCGTTCACCTTGTACCGTGTGTCCTTCTCGAAGACAGCTATCGAGGTAGGTTCCTTTTTCGTGGCTGTGACAAACTTTATGTCGTATCAATGGAGTGGTATCGCCCAGTTGTCCGTTCGTAAGTTACTGCTGCGAACGAATAACCGATCCAAGCGTGACTCCTTTATTCGTTCTATATGCTATGTTTGGAGTAAGGTCGTACGTTAGGGAGGTGTCCTTGTCCTTCTAAGCTAGAGTATTTGTATGGAATAGGTTCATCTCGCACCGCGAGGCTATCTTTTGGGACAAACCTACACTCTACGTGTCGTATCCTAGCTTAACCGGTCATGGAAGAATGCCCTATTTCTGAGTTGGGATATCTCGTTATGGTTCCAATCAGCCCTTAATTTTGTAGCGTATGCCCCCAGCAGCGTATCGCCTCGGTCTTCACATCCTAGCTGGTAGACCGCGTGTATCAGTAATCACTTAGTGACCCGTGAACACGGCTTAGAGCTGGTTCCAGTGTTCGCGGGATCTATGGTTACACACGTACACATGGAAACTACAAGTGGTAACGTTTTTCTACTGATTATTTTATCGTTGTTGTTGGGCGTTGTCTTGTTAGCTTGTGCGTTTATGACGTCCGTTAACAACTTGGTACATCGACTAGGGTGTTTTGCTTGATTTTACCCACATTCCTCGTGTAGTGCTACATGTGGTGAGTGTCCAGACCATACACGCTCAATATTATTGTCTATGTTTGGACCAAGCAAGAGTTATCTCTCTGTGTGTGTGTGTGTGTGTGTGTGTGTGTGTGTGTGTTGTGTGTGTGTGTGTGTGTGTGTGTGTGTTGCGTGTGTGTGTGTGTGTGTGTGTGTGTTGTGTGTGTGTGTGTGTGTGTGTTGCGTGTGTGTATGTGTGTGTGTAGCGTGTGTGTGTGTGTGTGTGTGTGTGTGTGTGTGTGTGTGTGTGTGTGTGCCCTGTGATGCAGGCCTTGCGTTGCTCTTTGTCTGTACAACACATGTATGCAAAATAGTCTAAAAAGGTATCTTGTCACCAAGGCACACGCACACACACACACACACACACATGCTGTACACATAAACCCAAACAAGAACTGACTAGACAGTTTTTAGTTGGTTGGGGTCGGGAGTTCTACATGCCCTGTAAACAATGCTGATTGATAAAATTCCATTCCTCTTGTGTGCAATGTCTGTACAGTGAGAGTGCATGTATGGCTGTGTGCACTGGAGTGGAGACTGCTGGGGGGTTAACCTTCAGTTCCAGGTCAGGACGAGGTCAAGTTGACATATCGGCTCTTCATTTGCGTGTGGGCCTGTACTATTCTATAGCAAGTGTACTACAACCACATAATATAAATGTAATAATATTGCAGCTGTATTGGTGTGTGTGTGTGTGTGTGTGTGTGTGTGTGTGTGTGTGTGTGTGTGTGTGTGTGCCGTGTGTGTGTGTGTGTGTGTGTGTGTGTGTTCACTTGATCACATCCATTTTGTTCATTTTCTCAACTGTAGAATGGCATCTTGAGGTATCCCCAACGCAGCACTATAGTCACCATGACAACAGAGACATCCGCCTAATTTGTCAGTTGACACCTCAGAACAAGTCGATACCTTTAAGCTGGTACGAAGGTCTCTCCTTGGTGGAGAGCGACAGAAACGACACTCAGTTACCAGAACTTGTACTGGCAAGCTCTCTGGAGAATTATGGCAAGTACACTTGTAAAGCCCTTATTTCCTCCAATCTCACCTTACAAGCCAGTACATGGCTACTTCCAGAAGGTTTGTCCAATGTGGTATTTGTTGCCATGGCAATGACTGATCCCATATAAATCCATCTCTTTTTTAGATAAAACCTCACAATTAGTTGAAATCATTAAAGCTGACCATGATAAGACTTACAATAGGTCCTGTCCACAAGGTGTTCTGTGGAAGAAGTATCTCTACAATCGAACGTTTGCTATTGAGCAAGTATCCAACAGTATTTTCTCCCATACATTCAAGCACATCTCTGATCAGTTTAAATTTGTGTGTCTTGAAGATGACAGCGTGGTCTTCATATCCTACATGTTGCCGAATGCACAGCCAATCAGATTTGTCTCCCCTAGCAAGGGAGATATACATATACCTGAAGATTTGGGCACATTACGATTCTTCTGCAAGGTAGAGGGGAATCCCCGGTCAATTATAACCTTCAAACGCGAGAACCCCGACTCTCATGATAACGCAGAAAAAACCTCATCAGATAACTGTCTGGAGGTTCTGTACACATCATTTTTCAGTTTATTCGACAGTGGCTGGTATGTTTGCAACGCAACAAATCTTTGGGAATCTGTTGTCTACCGTATACACTTGGATGTGGAGGCAGTGACTGAGAAACCACCAAGTAGGTGTTGCCGTGGTGATTGTGTGGTCACGTGTTGGTCACATGTTGGTCACACATTGATCATATATCAATCATCAATTTTAATTGTATTCTATCTTTCTGTTGGCAGATACTTTTGACATCGAGAAGTTTACGATTACTCCCCCCATCGCCCAAAAAGGTCGAACGGTCACTCTGGAATGTCTAATTAATATCCTAGCAGATACTGGAGACATCATAAACATAGCACTGCTCGACGCCTACTCACTTGAACAAGTCACAACTGAGGGCTTCCGTGGGACTGGAGAGAGATCCGTCAGCCACGATATCACCGTGGATGCTTACTCAACCAAGTCTTACAAATGCCATGCATTCCGTTTGAACAAGATTGAAGATTCGGAGCTCATAAGCAACCTCACCATTGCTGATCGTGGTGCGTGTGTTTATTTGTAATGTTAGTCATGTGACACCAGTGTGAACTTCATGTGATCTTTCCCCACAGATCTACTGAGTGTGGTATATGTGAACAAAAGTGTAGAAATTGTCTCTGAGGTGGTCAATGTGACGGCCATTTTCTCAGTATATCCTGGCGTGCACCCCACATTACTGGTACACAGCAAGTTATTTGGGCATGAGGGGCTTCTTCTGGACACCTATATCGCTGGTTGGACACAATCAAAGGTCGGTGACGAGCTTCATGTCACTGTCACCATCAATCCTTATCCCCAATACAACATAAGCTCTTTTCTAATCACGGACGTGTTGACAAGTGAGCTAGCTATTGAGGTTAGCTACCACGACTACCATGCGGAAGCCAGTATCAATGTAACCTTCGGACCAAATGAAGAGGTCCCTCTCTCTAAGCAGCCTACTGAAGTAGTGGTTGCTATTGCTAGTGTGATGGTTGTCATGACAACAGCAATACTGATTGTAATGTGTACAACCATCTATGCCATTAAACACTGGAAGAGGAAACTGGTGTACAGCGAATTTAGCAATGTCTCACCTCAGCAGAGGGCAAGACAGAAGTTGTTAGCACAGGTGGGTATGAAATACACATGACGGTCACATGGCTGTCACATGTCCCTCCTCTGTGTGCAGGTGTCAGCTGAGATGAAACCACTGGGGTTGTTGTATGAGGACAAGCAGTTGGAGCTGGGGGAATCCCTAGGAGAGGGTTCGTTTGGTGTTGTCTACAGTGGGAGACTGGCCGCCAAAGGGAAAGCTCTACAAGTTGCAGCCAAAACCATCAAAGGTGTGTGCGTCTGTGAATGCAGCTACAATTGCCAGCAAAGCAAGTTCTTTAATTATATTCCTGACCCCTGATGCTCTAGATTCATTGAAGATTGAGTCTTTGGAGGAGTTTGTGAAGGAGCTTCGCATGTTACAGAGGTTGGGACAACATCCCAATATCATCAACCTGGTTGGGGCCTGCCTGCTGCAAGGTGAGAGGTGTGGTCTTGTTGCCCGATGTAGTCCTGTTGCTAGGTGTGGTTGTATGATCTTGTTGCCAGGTGTAGTCCTGTTGCTAGGTGTGGTTGTATGATCTTGTTGCTAGGTGTAGTCCTGTTGCTAGGTGTGGTTGTACAGTTCTGGTACCAGGTGTGGTATCGTTAGGACTGTGTTTGATGGGCACGTTTCTTCACTTTAGATACTCTTTATATTTTGCTTGAGTATGCGTCTGGGGGTCGTCTGCTCTCGTACTTACACAAACAGCGTCCTAAACAACAACTCTCTTGGAACGATAGAGTGTCCTTCTCTCTTCAAATTGCTCAAGGAATGGAATACTTGGCTAGTCGCAAGGTGTGTGTGTGTGTGTGTGTGTGTGTGTGTGTGTGTGTGTGTGTGTGTGTGTGTGTGTGGTACACTTCAGATACACCAAATCTTTAATGGACAATCTTTAGTCATTAGCTAATATTATTTTCACAGCTGATAATTAAAGAGGCTACATTTGTCCACTATAACTACAGTCACACCACACACACCACATTAGACAATCTGTCTGTATCTACTGTGCATTTGTGTCTGTTTTGAAAGAGCTGAGCATGTGATAGTCACATGACATTTTACTTCATCTCGTGATAGTCACATGACAATGATCTCGCCCTTTGTAGTGTGTCCACTGTGATCTGGCAGCAAGGAATGTCTTGTTAATGGAGGACAACACCCTCAAAGTGTGCGACTTCGGACTGGCACGCAAGCTGTATCAGGAGGTCTACCACAAGCATATCACCACTGATGTGAGCCTTCTATCATTAGGTAGAACTGCATTCAGCAGTCACATGGCCATCACATGGTAGTCCTACAAAGTTGTACCTTAGACTAGACATTTGAAAGAGGGTACCCCTGTACAGCTGTATGTGGTGTTAATGCTTAAAGTAATCCCAGTGTCCTTGCCCATTCCCATTCCCATTCCCATTAAAACAACTTTCCTTGCAGTTCAGTAGCTCATGAGCAGATTCAGAAGTGGCCTAGGTTTTAGCGGGAGAAATGTGACCTTTGCTAGATCATCAATAATGTACTATCTTAGTGGTGGGATGGCATGATCAAACCCTTGACAACTATCATCATTGGCCATCCACAGACATACGTACTGCTGGCTGTACTGTACTAGTGTTTGCTGCTTTGAGTGGATTCAATAGTTTTAGTGTTTCAGTTACTTATGTGTTCCGCCCACTAGACACGCCTACCTATTAAATGGATGGCATTAGAAAGTATTGAAAGGCAAGAATTCAGTTCGCAATCTGATGTGTAAGTTTACACTGGAATTAACCAGTTTTAACTAGATTTCATGTACTTTGTTGTTGCGTCCTAGCAACCAAATGTCTGTATGTCTTACCACATTATGAGTTTACAATTGAACACTTTGTAGCTGAAGTGATGGTATGTTGGCTTGCCTTTGGTCACGTTCTCAGGTGGGCCTTTGGTGTGCTTGTTTGGGAGATAGCAACATTGGGGAGGACACCTTACCCATTTGTCAGCAATCAGCAAATTCTCTTGAAGATGTTGAGAGAAGGAAGGAGGCTTGATTATCCCGAGCAGTGTCCAGTTCCACTGTGAGTTGACTTGTGGTTTTGGACGATAAGGACCATTTGATGCTCACCACACATGCAGTGTTCTAATTAATGCTCACCGCACATGCAGTGTTCTAATTAATGCTCACCATGCATGCAGTGTTCTAATTAATGCTCACCGCACATGCAGTGTTCTAATTAATGCTCACCACACATGCAGTGTTCTAATTAATGCTCACCACACATGCAGTGTTCTAATTACTGCTCGCCACACATGCAGTGTTCTATTTAATGCTCACCACACACGCAGTGTTCCATTCCCACTCGCTTCCCTCCCCCCCAGGTGGACTATAATGAGGAGTTGCTGGCTGCCAAATCCTGATGATAGACCTACATTCATCCAATTGGTTGCTATGTTACGGGACCTCAATTTGGACCATGACTCATTTACATCCAAAGAAAAGGTTAAATAATGTACATGTACTGTACGCATGTACTGTCCACATGTACACATGTACTGTACACTTGTACACATGTACTGTCAACTTGTACGCATGCATAAGTGCACTTACCAGTGCTGATATCAAATACTCCCGTCCTTCAAAAGAACAATGGCTTAAATGTATCCGTTTACTACTGTCAACCTCTGGACCCCACGCCCACCAAGTAGTGGTGTGGGCGTGTGCCTTTTTAGAATTGTTGGCTTCACTTGTTATGATGTGGCTAACAAAAGAGTACTTGCTCCATTACTGTTTGTTATGATGTGTTGTGCACTCTGTGTGCATTTGTGTGAGCATGTTTGCATGCATGTGTGTATGTTTGCATGTGTGCATGTTTACATGCATGTACATGTTTGCATGTGTATGTTTGCATGTTTTAAAGTGTACATGCGATTATATGTATACATGTTACAGATGTATCTAGTTGGACCTGTTTACATGTAATTTGATATGTTGTTTTTGTGTCCACTTCAGGAATATTATGAACAACTGGCTCACCAATCACTGGGTGGAGGATATGAATCCTCCATTGAGGGAGACGGTTACTGCTCCTATTGTAAGGCCAAATTGGAGGAAGATGATGACTCCGATGGCATGTCCATCGACCACTCACGCCCAGTCAATCAGCCACACCCAGTTGATCAGCCACGCCCATCTGCTGTTCTGAAACCAGCAGCTAAGAGAGTTGACAGTGGTGACAGTGGAATATGTCACAATTGTAGATCCGAGTGTGGGAGCACCTTCAGTATGGGACAGTCCACAGTGACGGGCGGGTACACGGGCGGATTTTCTTCTTCTAGTTCAGCATACTATACAGGTGGTTATCTGAGTGGAGGAAGCAGTGTCACCTATAACCTCCATCACTCTCACCACCCTCCGAACCCTCCGAACCCTCCGAACCCTCATCACCTACATCACTCTCATCACCCTCGAAACCCTCACCAAACACAACATTCTTATCATCCGTCTGACACGCCTACTGTGCTGACACGCCCACAGAATCCTTGGCCACATGGTACACACCCACCGAACAACAAAGAATTACCACAAACCGTTCAAGTCTACTATAGGTCACACCCACAGGAAGTGCAAGTGGGTGTGGTCGAGAGTGATGTCTGATTTGAATCTCATTATCATTTTTAGCAAACATCAATTTGTTTTGTAATCGTATTTTGTATGTAAATATATGTAAATCTTACCATTTTATTTCATTGGACAATACTCTTATGATTCATGATGTAATCGATGTATCATACACTTGTATTATTATATAATTTTGTATGAATAATTAACAATTAGTGATATTATTAATTTCTGTACATCAGCAGGATATCTTGAACTTTTGATTAATCTACAGTAAACAAATTTGTTATCGTCTATGGGCTATATATCAAGAATTTATTCATAGATCAAATACATATTAATATTGCCAAGAATAACATTGCATGCACCATTGGAGGCATGCATTACAACACATTAAAATTTAGGAAGATACCATCATTGACCACATACAATTTGTATGTTCAGCTGCAGGTCCTTACATGAAGTACTTACCAGATTGAATAATTACTACGGTTATGAGCCATCCAATACAACAGACATGGTCCAATATACGAGGGCGTGTATAGCTGCCAAAACAATTTCCACACACATTGACCAGATAGACACATTCTTCCGATATGCAAACAGGAAGCTGTGCTCCTAACACAAGGGAGACTTGTTAGACTAGTCCCCTTGACATCAACCAACCAAAGTTCCCCCAATTGTCACCTCGTCCCACCTTTCCCACACGATTTGATCCTTACATATTCAATTGATCATTAATTTGTTATTGCCACAATAAAAGTTTAAGAATCAAATAAATTAAAAGATAATCCGCAATATGAGCTTGTTTGTAGGCTGAATAGCAACAATGGTGGTGGTCCTGCATCGGAATACTACTTCTTGGAAGCCTTCAATCTGTTAGATGTTTAGGACAACAACAACAACAACAACAACAAAATACGACAACATGGAAGATGTATTCGATTGGTGAGGATACAATCTCATTTTCTCTTCATCTTTAAATGATTTTTTAGCCGATGTGCTTTTACCGCCATAGTCATCCTGTGAGACTGCCTTAGCTGATCGTTTCTGTACACAAAGTTCACACGGATAACATTAATACATTGAAACGCATACACTAAATACATCCCCACTCCCCTCACACACACACACACACACACACACACACACACAAATCCTAAGTGAAAGTCGTGAACAGAATGCACTGCTGTGTACGTCTCAAGCAATAAGCACTGCATTCCACTGACTGCGTGTGTGCTCCATTTGAAGCCATACAAAGTAGCCTTAAGGCCAGAGATCCTCCCAGTACATGTGAGATAGCAGGTCTGGCCACAAGGAGCTGTTATTGAAATGTTTATATGACTTGGGTGTAGTGTGGCATGACCAGAGCAAAGATAGTCTCTCGATAACCAGAATATGTACATTCCCACTGTGTGTCCCATACCGATAGGACGGAGATAGTATCTGTGCACCAACCCAAACACTGCCACACCTAAACACACCTACCCAACATAAAAATAATACACACACACACGTACGCATGCATGCAGGCACACACACAACACACACACACAACACACACACACACACACACACACACACACACACACACACACACACACACACACTCACAGGTACACAGACAATCACCTTGGTCTCTGGGTCACGTAAAGGCGATAATTTTTTTCGTTTAACTTCTGTTAAAGTATCAGCATCATTTGAAGAATCCTAGTACAGTACATACAGTACATATAGTACATATAGTACATACAGTATACACAGTACACACAGTACATACAGTACACACAGTACACACAGTATACACTGGTACACACAGTACACACCCTCTTTGCAGATGACTTCTCATCTTTGAACTTGTCCTTTTACAAAAGAAAGATGAACACAAATCACTCTATATCAACTCAAGTGACACTGGATCACATCAAATGTGGTGATATCGAGTAAATGACCCATCAATAAAATGACACTATATCAAGTTAGTCGGGCAATGTGGGGTTGGCGGGACCTACCTTATGATCGCCGTCTACTTTCCGTCGTTTAGTGTCTGACGAATCATGTTCTGGAGTGGGTGTGCTACGACGCTTGTTCGGGGTAGGGTCACGCCCCTTTTTGTCAGAATGCTCCTCAACTGAAGGTGTAGTATTTCCTTTGGACCCTCCCCCTGGATTATTAGAGGGTCTTTCCTTCATCTTCTCGTCTTCTTTATCGTCCTACGATGAGTAGACAGCACACATCACAACACCAGACACAAACCATAATACCTCTGTCACTCCAAGCGGACTGGCAAGACAGCTTACTTTCCCGGAGGCTGTCTTTGCAGTACTCTTTGCATCCATTTTACTCCTACTTGCACTTCGGGACTCGCTCAAGCCACTCTTGGTAGACTTTGTTTCAGACTTACTGGTGACCTTTGACCCCTCCCTGCTGGACCGCCCCCCACTGTCCTCTTTAGGTGAATCTCTGCGGCCCTCCCTCCCGGAGCGACTGCCTTTACTGTCATCAGCCACCCTAGAGGGTGGTGGGGATTTTCTGGAGGGAGGAGGGGATTTTCTGGAGGGCTGTGGGGATTTCCTAGCAGATATTGGTGACTTCCTGGCATGCCTATAGGAGCTGCTCCTGTGGTCTTCCTCCTTGCTGTTCTCGCCCAGCGAAGAAGAGCCTTTTGAAGTGTTATGGGATTCGGACTGCCTCTGCTGTTCAGCTGCCTGCAATGGACACAGCAGGTGTGCTGGTGTGTACACGGTCCAGTTTGTCATGGTCTCACCTTCACTCTCTCATCCTTGTTGTGGAACTCAGTCTCTGGAATTAGTCTGGTCTTGTGGTTCTTCAGCATACCAGCATACCTGGAGAGGCCAACATGAGCTGAAGACAACCACACCACACTCCACAACACCACACCACACTCCCCAACACCACACCACACCCCCAACACCACACCACACTCCACAACACCACACCACACCCCCCAACACCACACCACACCCCCAACACCACACCACACCCCCAACACCACACCACACCCCCAACACCACACCACACTCCCCAACACCACACCACACCCCCCAACACCACACCACACTCCCCAACACCAACCCCCACACCCCAACACCAACCCCCACTCCCCAACACCACCCCCCACCCCCCAACACCACACCACACCCCCAACACCACACCACACCCCCCAACACCACAGTGGACAATACCACACTCACCCCACTGCTAGAGCATAGAGGTCTTGTCTCTTGTCCTTCTCTTCCTCGTACAGGTTAGTGACCCTCTTCTCCAAGGCCATAGAGAGGTGGTGCACACGTGGGTAGTGAGGGATCAACTTGGTCATGATGATGAGGGAGTTCCTGATCTGTTGGTAGTCCTTTGACTCCAGGCAGGTCACTAGGGCCTGGAGGAGGAGAAGGGAGGATCGGTTGTGTCCAGTAGGAGTTTAGTAGAGGGACAACAGTACGAGGGACAGGGGACAGGGTAGACAAGGGTGGTTTGAGGGACAAGGGTGGTATGAGGGACAAGGGTGGTTTGAGGGACAAGGGTGGTTTGAGGGACAAGGGTGGTATGAGGGACAAGGGTGGTATGAGGGACAAGGGTGGTATGAGGGACAAGGGTGGTTTGAGGGACAAGGGTGGTTTGAGGGACAAGGGTGGTATGAGGGACAAGGCTGGTACGAGGGACAAGGCTGGTACGAGGGACAAGGGTGGTACGAGGGACAAGGGTGGTATGAGGGACAAGGGTGGTACGAGGGACAAGGGTGGTATGAGGGACAAGGGTGGCATGCAGGACGATGGATCTTAGATCTTACTTTGGTAACTTTGAAGTGCCACTTGAAGCAGATGTGTCTGAAGCTGTCAAAGTCCAGTGAGTTCTTATTGGAGTTTGAATCAGCCACACCTCCTCTGACGTTGTGGATGAATCCCGGTGTGTCACTGCACTCCTGGTGGGTGTGGCAGAGGAAAAGCTCCACATGACTAACACGCAGTGTTGGATGAGGAGTCACACCCACCTTGTCATATACGTCCTTGTCTTGATGCCACCGGGAAATCATCTCCAGAAGCAAAGAAAGAAACCGTCCTGTATCGTAGTGAGGGTGAGAGTGTGTGAGTGTGTGAGTGTGTGTGTGTGTGTGTGTGTGTATGTGTGCATCAGACAAGGAGACGAACCATATCTTCTTGCTTCATTCTCAGTACACATGGCAGCTGTGTAGGAGATGTCTGCAAACATCTAATGAAATAAACACACAGTGCACACGAGATTAATACTACACCTACACCAGGTACACACCAGGTCCACACCAGGTGCACACCAGGTCCACACCAGGTCCACACCAGGTCCACACCAGGTCCACACCAGGTCCACACCAGGTCCACACCAGGTCCACACCAGGTCCACACCAGGTCCACACCAGGTCCACACCAGGTCCACACCAGGTCCACACCAGGTCCACACCAGGTGCACACCAGGTCCACACCAGGTGCACACCAGGTCCACACCAGGTGCACACCAGGTACACACCAGGTCCACACCAGGTGCACACCAGGTCCACACCAGGTCCACACCAGGTCCACACCAGGTGCACACCAGGTCCACACCAGGTCCACACCAGGTCCACACCAGGTGCACACCAGGTGCACACCAGGTGCACACCAGGTACCCACCAGGTACACACCAGGTCCACACCAGGTGCACACCAGGTACACACCAGGTCCACACCAGGTGCACACCAGGTACCCACCAGGTACACACCAGGTACGCACCAGGTGCACACCAGGTGCACACCAGGTCCACACCAGGTGCACACCAGGTGCACACCAGGTACCCACCAGGTACACACCAGGTAC
>OZ026549.1:155000-162432 GCA_964020155.1 Chondrilla cf. caribensis
GGTATGGGGAGGACAAAATACCCGCAGACTATCCATGCCAGCAGGAAGACTTGTGTGAGGGTGAGGACAGAGAGGCCAATTCGTCGACCCTTCCATATCGCTATCACTCCAGATATCTCCCCAAAAATGAGATAGAGGATGAGGACAAACCCAAAGGCAGTCACATAGACCGAGACCAGAGGTATCCCACTGCACTGATAAGGGCCTAAGAAGCCTGGGGGGGAGGGGGGGGATTGAATGAGAACAATTCCTCTCCAATTTGAGGAGAAATAAACACCACTTACCAACCCACACCACAATCACGGCCATCAACATCCACCCTGCCTTGAAGGCACTCCGGAAACGTGACAGCAAGCCTATGTGAACAGCAGAGAGGATGTCAACAAAGGTGACACACCCCCTGACAGGTACAACAACAACACACAATGACAACAAAAACAACAGCAACAACATACCACAAGAACAACAATAATAACAATATACAACAACATAACATTACATAAACAATGAAAACAAAAGCAACAACAACGACAACAGCAACAATAACATCCATCAATAACAACAACAACAACAGTAACAACAACAACAACAACATACGTACCACAACACAAGTCCCTGTCTGTCCTGTCCTCTGTTTTCAGCTGATAAATGGTGTCCAACACTGGGTCAGACCCGGGTAGACCTGCAGGGAACAAACAAGGTGGTATAGTGTAGCCAGATAAGGGCGGCCATTTTACAACAACACAGGGTACATGTATACATCACTGCTGTTGATAAATTGGCCGAAGGCACATTCTAAAACCACGTCATTTACACTTTGCCGAGGAGAGTCTACAGTGTCTGTGTACCTTGTATCTGCAAACTGGGACAAATTGGTGAAAAACTTGATATCTGTGAAAAACAGTAGCAATTGATATGAGAAGGTGTGTGTGTGTGTGTGTGTGTGTGTGTGTGTGTGTGTGTGTGTGTGTGTGTGTGTGTGTGTGTGTGCTTGCGTGTGTGTGTGTGTGTGTGTGTGTGTGTGTGTGTGTGTGTGTGTGTGTGTGTGTGTGTGTGTGTACTGTAAGTCATAGCTCACAGCTAGTATATGACTGGAGTTTCGATGAATGGAAGCAAGTTTAGATGAGAATTCTTCACCGATAGAGGTAGTGGAGTCATTACCAGATTTCCGTCTGGAGGACAATGGCTGGCCCTGTGGTCTGGCCTGTGGTGAGTCCTTACCGGAATACTGCCTGTGCTTGAGCGAAGAAGGGCTATTATCCTCCACTTTGTTAGGGATCTTTATTCCAGGATCACTTGAAGATGATGTTTTCTTAATTTGTTCCATTTTCTATACAAATACGAAAAAAATCGTCACAAAATCGGACAAGAAAACTTCATACCTCTTTAAACAAGTAGAAACCAGACTCTAGAAGTAACTTATTCTTCGTGATAAATATTATCAGAGAAAAACTCTCTATTTCTTACTGGAACAATTTCATTCTTTCTCGAAGCCATGGGTACCTCGTCATCTCATTAACGCATCATTTATTTCGAGACTTTCGTGTGTGTCTTTGTGGATGGTACGACCTCACACGAGTAACTCACACAAATCTACTACTTCCTCTAACACGGTTGGAGATTCACAAAGAATTCCTTGGATTTTTTCGGAACAGTTACTCCCTCCGATTGGTCCCGTGTCAGGGAAAGCCCCAAACCATTCACGTGACTAGCCAAATGGCGACAGCTCCGCTACCCACATCGCGTACTGAATCGACAATACCTCCATATCTATCCAAAAGATCAAGACGAAAATTTCAAGAATTGGAAAAGAAGGGTTTATTTGGAGGGTTTTGCACCTTCCCAGACAACCCAACCCCTCAAATCATCTTGTTAAACTGTAGTCTTTCGAACGGACTAGGACGACAAGCTGTCTACTCCATTTTGCAACCAGCAAACCCTCTACAAGTACTAATGCCACCGACATCAGACTATTCAATTGTCACTCTAGCATCCACTGAGCAAGCTGTAGAGGTGAAGGAGAGGTGTGATGGTAAAGCAGTGCTGGATCTCCTGTCATCCCAGCAGCAGTCTCAGCTATTGTGTAGGACCTTCCTCAGTGGACCGAAGGTGGCGGTTCACGTTGTTTATGTTCGCTTCGAAGCCGGTCCACCTGGAACCCTCATCTCAAGACACTCCCTACCCAATGGCTTGTCTGTAGTTGAGGGGATTATTACCAAAGATGAAGAGTTGAACCTGCTTCACCTGTTTTCCAGTGAGGGCCACAGTGAACGGTTTGATGAAGAGCAAGAGAAAGAATCTCTAAAATTACGTCGTGTAGAACATTTTGGATATAAATTTGAATATGGGTCCAACAATGTAGATCCAAATATGCCTCTTTCCACTCCCATTCCAAATTTGCTATGTATCATCTTGAAACGGGTATTGGAACAAAAAGTCATCAGTTGTTTTCCAGATCAACTGACAGTGAATGAATATAAGCCAGGCCAAGGTCAGTCATTGTAAGAAATAAGTATTGGTGCTAATGTATGATGCAATTCCTCTGATGTATTATGCAAGTGTTTTAATGTATGATGCAATTGTTCTCATGTGTGAAGTAATTGCAATATTATGCTTGGATGTGTACTTTAAAATGTTGAAGATTTAGAGCTGTTATGTGCATGTAGGTATTCCTCCACATGTGGACACTCACTCGGCCTTTGAAGGAGAAATCGTATCCCTGAGTGTTGGATCACATGTATGTATGTGTTGAGCGTTGGATCGCATGTATGTATTGTGTTGAGTCTACCCAACTTTGTAAAGGTACCATTAGTACACATGCATACATGCAAACACACACACACACACACACACACACACACACACACACACACACACACACACATACACGCATACACGCACATGCACATACACACACACACTCCCATAAACACACACACACACACACACACACACACACGCACACGCACACACACACACACACACACATGCACACACGTACACGCATACTCACACACGTGGCAGCAGGTTTCCTTCATGGTTGATACAAAGTATGTCATACTTTCAAAGAGGTCTATAGGTATGGATGCTTGTGCTAGTATGTGTCAGCTGGACCCTAGGTAGGACCGTACATACACATCATTCTGTACTATTGGTCTCATTTGGACCCTGTTGAGCTCGTGGTGACCAGCAACCAGCAACAGAGAGAGTGATTCTGTATTCCTCTTGTCCACCTTGACCCACAGTGTGTGATGGACTTCAGACGAAATGATGTAAAAGTGTCCATCATGTTGCCTCGGCGATCCTTGATGGTGATGTCAGGAGAATCCAGGTACTTTTGGACTCATGGGTGAGTAGTGACAGGTTAGGGCAGTGGGTGTGGTTGGGGTAGGTATTGGATGGGGCTGTGGGTGTGGTTGGGGGAGATATTGGATGGGGCAGTGGGTGTGGTTGGGGGAGATATTGGATGGGGCAGTGGGTGTGGTTGGGGGAGATATTGGATGGGGCAGTGGGTGTGGTTAGGGTAGGTATTGGATGGGGCAGTGGGTGTGGTTGGGGTGGATATTGGATGGGGCAGTGGGTGTGGTTGGGGTAGGTATTGGATGGGGCAGTGGGTGTGGTTGGGGTGGATATTGGATGGGGCAGTGGGTGTGGTTGGGGGAGATATTGGATGGGGCAGTGGGTGTGGTTAGGGTAGATATTGGATGGGGCAGTGGGTGTGGTTGGGGGAGATATTGGATGGGGTTGTGGGTGTGGTTGGGGAGATAATGGATGGGACAGTGGGTGTGGTTGGTGGAGATATTGGATGGGGCAGTGGGTGTGGTTGATGTGTGTGCATTGTGCCCCCCTTCGTCAACATAAAATGTACAAATCATCAGTGTTGTCTACCAACTTGCCCGTCCTTGTATCACTAAAGGATTGCTGCAAGGAAATTGGACATTGTGGATGGAGCAATGCATGGCTTTTGTAGCCCGTTTTGTGGTAAGCTATTGGAAGAGACCACAGATTTGCTGGAAAGAGGCTTAAGGATTTCATTTACCTTCAGAAAGGTGAAGATGAAGCCATTTTGTGACTGCAGACACAAATTGTGTGATTGGACGGAACAATTATTAACTCAATAGTCCATAGTGACACTGTTAAATGTTGCCATTATACATATTTGTCCCCTTCTGCACACCCACAGGTGTTGATATCCATGGGGGTGTACGTCTGTCCAACTTTGATAGGGTCTTCCCCTCCATGTATTTCATCAGTGATAGTGTTGGTATAGCTGTAGCTGATGGGGAACCCCCCAGTCATGCAGCCTGCACTGCCCATGTTGTGATCCACCGTGCTTGTGAGCAATGGATTCTACTAGTTTTGTAACAGGTTGTAACAGGTTGTAACAAGTTGTAACATGTTGTAGCAGGTTGTAACAGGTGGTAACAGGTTGCATGAAATGACTCTGGCTCCTATCCACATATTATGCCATATATGGTAATGTAGCCCCCTAACTGGGTTGAAGGTCCTGACATGTACTATTCTTAAGGTTGTGTTGGACAACCAGCTGCAGTCTGGGGTTGTGTTGGACAACCAGCTGCAGTCTGGGGTTGTGTTGGACAACCAGCTGCAGTCTGGGGTTGTATTGGACAACCAGCTGCAGTCTGGGGTTGTGTTGGACAACCAGCTGCAGTCTGGGGTTGTGTTGGACAACCAGCTGCAGTCTGGGGTTGTGTTGGACAACCAGCTGCAGTCTGGGGTTGTGTTGGACAACCAGCTGCAGTCTGGGGTTGTGTTGGACAACCAGCTGCAGTCTGGGGTTGTGTTGGACAACCAGCTGCAGTCTGGCATACCTGATCATGACATGTCATTTCTCCAGGATAAGCTGACAAGTGACTGGTGGCTATCCCTGACCTCACAGGTCAGAGCAGAGCAAGTCAAATACAGTGCAGACATCAACCTGCCGCCTGGGTTGGGGTTGGGGTTAAGGTCGAGGTCGGGGTTGGATTTGGGGTTGGCTGTACATTCCAATGGAGTAGTCTAAATAACATTCATCGTATGTATATATTCATTTTGATGGATTTGTCAGTGATCCTGGTGTTTGTACAAGTCCCTATCAATCATAAAATTGATTCCCAAAATTAACAAATAAATCGAACATTATAAAATGTCGGGAGAGGTCCACAAGAATGCAGTGGACAATGATTCCTTCGCATTGGGTTGCAACCCAGCAGGACTGCTCGGGAAGAGGTCCGGGGAGTGGAGAGGAGTACCAATGGTTGCTATGGATACTGGCACCTTTGGAGTCTTGAACTGTCCACTCTTTGATTTCACTGAAATGAGCTTCCCAATGGGTGTTGTGGATTCATGGCAGCTGTACGAGTTGCCATTGGCAACAACACAAGGCGAAGGAGTAAACAATGACGGAGAATTCACAGCTGTAAAGGAAGACACAAAAATTGATGACAATGTACAGAGATAGGTGTGGCAATGTACAGGTATAGGTGTGGCAACGTACAGAGATAGGTGTACGAATATACAATGGTTACACTAGAGTGCTGAAGAGCATCATTCTGAATTGGTTTCAAACCACCTCAGTATGCAACTCACAGTTATGTACAGAGAATTCTCGTTAATCCACCACTGCTTTATCCACCAAAGCTTTTAATCCACCACAATTTCCCACTACCAATATAATGTACAAGTACCAATGAATATCCAGTTAATTCACCAAACACATTCATCCACCATATTCTTTGAAAAATAAATTGCGGTGGATTAACAAGTATTCACTGAACCAGTTTTGACTTAAAGTGATTTGGAATGGGTTTTAGTCTCTACTGCTACCAGGTGAACATAATGATGCATGAAAAGCAAAGATTAAAAAGTAATAAAACGTCGACATGCAGGTTGCTACAATGTCAGGTTGGCAGGCCTAGGGTACTCACTGGCTGTGGAGAATTGAGAGGGTGTCGAGAACTGTATCTCCGAAAACTCACTCAAACTGACCAAATCGGATGATTTGAGATTATACGAAGAAAAGTCACAATTGCAGTTGGTTGTCATGCCAACAGTGGAAATCTCTTGGGTTCCCATTGGCTGGAGCCTGAGGCAGTCCTCATTTTGGCTGAGCAAAGACTGTTCACTATAGAAGGGACGGGGGGAGCCTTCACCTGTGTCTGAGTCTGCACTGGGGGAAGTACCTGTTGTGATTAGACTCAACAGAGCTCCACTGGGGGAAGTACCTGTTGTGGTTAGACTCAACAGAGCTCCACTGTGTGTCGGGACGGACACATCAACAGGTGAAGGTGATGGCTGTTTGCTCGCTGCGTGCAGCTCACGGCAGGGTGGCTCCAGCGAGGGTCCACTCCTGGTAGGTTCCCAACAATCCCCCTTGTGCAGGACATCCATGACTGTGACCCCATTCCAGTTTACTACAGTTATGCTAGTGGACACCAGGGGGTCGGGGTGAGGAGTTTGTCCCTGCAAATAGGATAATGTGATGCTTTGCTTGTGTGCGTTCCTCAACCTCAGCTCTGGAGTGGGAGTTTTGATGTTGAATTGGAGGTTCAACCGCTGCCCTAGGATCACTGAGTCGACGGCTTCACTGACAGTCCTGCAGTCATGGTCCAATCTACTGAAGAGAAAACACGGTAACCAAGAAACTATCGGGAGGGTCTCACCAAGTTCCCAAGGTAACACAAACTGTCTTATGAAGTCGTCATGGTAACACACCAATTGTGTGATGATAGTAAGCAAGGGTCGATACCCACCTACTAAAGTCTTTAGCTGTCAATCCAAAGAGATCATCAAGACAGGAATTAAATACTGTAACCATGACAACATTGTGTCCATCACTGATAGCTAATGCCAGGTGGTAACAATAGATTGTTTCTTCTCTTTCAAGTTCCACCTTACAGTTCCAACAGAAACTAGACAGAGAAAAATCGGTCATCAATTCCACACGCGCAACGCCGGTTAATGTAGAATGGGCAACATCACCAGCCGCCGCACCTTTTATTTATCGAGTCAGATTCATTCTGCAATGGGAGTAACTTCCTCATACACAGCGGACACGCCTGGTAGATGAACGTTTTATTCCTCCTCGAAACGACCACGCCATCCGCTTCCACCTTCATTCCAGCAGGAGGAGCATAGGACACTCGTTAGGCCTCCGAGCGGATTGTACCTCTCAGTGGTTCATAATTACCCGCCTAGTTAACTAGGCGCTTATTCGACAAGGCGCTAGGGTAGTGGTCTTGCCAGCTCAGCATCCGGTGTTGATACCAGCTGCCGGATGTCGGCGTCATACCCAGGAGATAGGTGACTCAACGTCAATGGCCAAAGATTAACAGTCCACTATTCCAACTATTCCAACATACCCTAATCCACCCTAAAGGCACCAAATCCAGTGGTTAGTGGATATTGTGACCACTTCCAACATTCGTAAGAG
>OZ026549.1:162632-192632 GCA_964020155.1 Chondrilla cf. caribensis
GATCACACGTGATTGTTAATTTTGCAATGATTACATCAATGCTATTACAGTCTGTCCGCTACTGATTGATGTATACATAGTTCATGCATTGCATGTTCTCATGACCAGTACACACAGGGGTACAGATGCAGGTGATAAAGCTGTTTGTGAGTACAGTGAAACGATATCTTGCCTCTATCTACCATATCTGAAGAGGAAAGAAATGGAACAGGTGAAAATTGACCCTAATTGAATCGCGTAATTAGACAATCTGTCACCGAATACGGTGTGATTGTACCAATACACTCAGGGATATCGTACATGTACCAATACACTCTCAGGGGTATCGTACATGTACCAATACACTCAAGGATATCGTACATGTACCAATACACTCAAGGATATCGTACATGTACCAATACACTCTCAGGGGTATCGTACATGTACCAATACACTCAAGGATATCGTACATGTACCAATACACTCAAGGATATCGTACATGTACCAATACACTCAAGGATATCGTACATGTACCAATACACTCAGGGGTATCGTACATGTACCAATACACTCAAGGATATCGTACATGTACCAATACACTCAAGGATATCGTACATGTACCAATACACTCAGGGATATCATACATGTACCAATACACTCAGGGATATCGTACTTGTGGAACTCCCATTCCCTGTTGTCAAGAGGACAGACCCCTCTGGTCTTCAGCCAACGGGAGATGCAGTGGAAGTGGAATGCGTGGTTGCATATCCCCCAGGCAACGGTGCACTCTTCACTGATACTGGAGGCTTGGTTTGCCTGGCACTCTATGCCTACAGACAGAGGTTTACTGGGATGTGTACACTGGGTGTGTGGTGTGTACATGCATGCCTGTATATGTCACATATATTATGTGTGTGTGATGACTGTACTTGGAGTGTGTATGTATGTATGTATATGTATCATGTTTGTGCATGTGCATGTGTGTGTGGGGGAGGGTGAGTGTGATGTGTGGAAAAAGTGCGTATGTGTGTGTATATGTACATGAGTGTACATATACATACAGGGATACATGTGTGTGTGTGTGTGTGTGTGTGTGTGTGTGTGTGTGTGTGCGTGTGTGTTCAGTACGTGTCAGTGTGTACATATTCATACGGTGGGATATGGGCCTACAACTGGACACATTCGGTCTACAACACTCACACGGGTCCATGATAAGATTACGACATATCGCACAGTTATCGACCACAATATCTAGAGTTTTGGGAATAAAAATAAGAATCTCAACTGAAGCAATGTGTACTGCCACCACAAACCGTCCACAACGACCTACCCCAGGCCCACAGCGCCACCGCGTTCCACTGTAGAAAAGTTGAAAAACGGATATGTGATTATCCCAATACCACACAAAATATAAATAAATCAATGTTTTATACCTTTTTCACTTCGAATCTTTTCTTGTCCTTCGTTACTAGCGACGAAGGTGACGGATCAACATCCATTTTGTCCTCTGGTTGTGCTGCCATCTTTTACTACTTAAGCGCCGCGATCAACGCCTTAACGCCCATGGGCGTGGTGGCGTTCATAGTGGTGTGCTGGGACGATTAATCGATTAATCAATCGATTTTCATTTCTTATCTGATTGTCGTTAATAGTACGAGTAAAATTGATTAATCACAGGAAATAGTTGAATGAGTAGAACAGGAAGCCATACCCACGTTGTATATTCCCCTAAACCTTCACTCCCTAGGTTCAATTTCTACTTCAACAGTATATATACGTACCTGAAGCTTGAAAAGGATCCTATAAACTCCAGGTCACATCTATTGAGTGACTACTCAGTCATATAAATTGGGAGTGGCTTTCAGTTACACCCACTTAATTACTTCTGGTGATTAATCGATTGATCAGTTTCTATCCATTGATAATCATTTTGACAATTACTGCTGATTCCCACCACTATTTATGCATTCTTGTCAAAATATCATACGCACATCAAGTCCAACACAGTACACAATATACACTTTCAAGCTCTTGACGTTTAGTTAAAATGAAAATTATTAACATCACATCACCACAAAACACAACAAGGTACACGATTAACAAAAGAATAAATACGAGTAATAAGAACAGTTAAGAATAGCAGGCATATTTCAGGAAAAAAGATAAATTTGTTCACTAAAGATTTCATAGTCTAATTGTGTGTATAAAAGATGTGTTGTTGTTGTTGTTGTTGTTGGGGATGTGCGGTCCCTTGATGGGGAATCCCCTGGATCTGCTGTGCGCGGGCGACAGGCACGTTCATCATTAGCTGCTGTTGGTGCTGATACTGGACCAAATGTTGTTTGGAGGGCAAGTCCTGATAAGCATCTCCTGGTACACCACGTTTCATCCCAGCCTGTAAGTGGAGATACTGTTGTTGGGGATTGGCGTAGTGGCCGAACGTGTGAACTTGCTGGGCGTGGTAGACAGGGCGGTTCATCCCTTGCTCTGCCATCATCGACTGATCGGTCATGTGACCGTGGTGGGCGGCAACCGGACGTACACCCATGGTTTGCTGATAGTGCATCTCATGGGATGGATGGGTGTGGGTGGAGGAGATGACGTGGGAAGGTGTCTGCCCGTGCTGAGAAGACGGGACGTATTGTGGTTGTGCGTACTGCACCGAGGTGGAGGACATGACCACGTTGGGGGGGCCCTGCCTCAGCACTGCTTGGTAAGTGGTGCTGGGCGTTAGACCATGCTGTGCTCCAGGGTTGTAGTTCACCATCTGCCGATTGTAGATTTGTGACATTTGCTCATGTGTTGACATGCTGGCCACCTGCTGCTGCAGGCCGGGCTGCTGTGGTGAGACCTGCTGCTGTTGCTGGAGGGTTTGCTGCTGCTGGGCAGTTTGCTGTTGATGTTGCTGAACCCAACTTGTATGGTCCCAATGCGGTGTGTGTGTCTGAAGTGTGTACTCTCTATGTGCTATGGGTTGTGTTGTATGCTGTTGTTGCTGATGTTGCTGTTGTTGTTGATGTTGTTGTTGTTGTTGTTGTTGTTGATGATACTGCAAACTTTGATTTGTTATGTACTGATGGTGCTGATGATGGGCAGTTTCCATCGGCCTCCTTTGTTGTTGCTGTTGCTGTTGTTGTTGTTGTTGTTGTTGATAATACAGCTGCTGAGTAGCAGTTATTGGTTGCTGGTGTACCTGTCCATGTTGCACGCTCATGACATTGGCCGGTGAGGGCTGTCTTCCCTGATAGTACTGCACTTGGCTGGCTGTACCGCTGGAATAATGCGGAGCTGCGTATCCCGTGGGAGAGTTCACAACACCCGGGTGGGGGTCATGCCCGGGGATTCCCCCTGTAGCAGTAGGTGTGACGGCTCCGTTGGTGGGGTGTACTGGGTACGTGTTGGGCATGGATTCTGTCCCGGACTGTGGGTAGACTTGTCCCGTCATTGGGGAGGGGTGTTGCTGGGGGTGGACTGGTTGCCTTCCCTGGAAGGATTGAGGAGAGATGGGGATGAACGCCTGTTTCTACCGTAGTATACCTACGTATGCATACTAAATGCCCACAGCATGGCATGCCAGCGAGGACGTGAATGCATGTAATGAGTGTGTAGGTACATTCATACAAGAACACACGTAAACAAACAACCCATACATACACACGTGTATGTGGATACATGTACGTATGCACATGAAAGCACACACATGCTGCACACACACACACACGCATGCATGCACACGCACGCACGCACGCACGCACGCACGCACGCACACACATACGCATGCACACGCACGCACGCACGCACACACGCATGCACGCACACACGCATGCACGCACACACATACGCACGCACACGCATGCACGCACGCACACGCGCACACACACACACACACACACACACACCATTGTCTGTTGTCCCTTGTAAGGAGCATTCAGTATGTTGTTGAACTCATTCAGCTCCTTCTCAAGATTGGCCTGCTCAATGGCTGCAGGGTCTGGTAAATGTTGATTGTAAGTGGTCGAAGTGGAGGCTGACGACACATTCTGCATAGGTGGATAGCTGGACCTTTGTTGTTGTTGTTGTTGTTGTTGACTAGTAGGTGTAGAGGGATGCAGGGTTGTAGGCCCAGAAGACGTTGAAGGTGTTTGTCTCTGGTTGGTGCCTTTGCCTGGCGGGGAAGACTGTGAAGAACCTACTTGTGTGTTGGCTACTGAAGTAGAGGACATTGAAATTGAGGTGTTGTCACTCCGGAGGGGAGCCAATTTGTTATTCTCAAGAAATTCTTCAACATTCAGTTTTAGTTCATCATCGTGAGTATCTTTCCCTGGGGGGTTCCCCTTTGTGAAGGCTTGAGGTTGAACTTGTGGTCTATTGGTGATGTTGCTAGGTGACGGTGAAGAGCTGTGAGAGTTGACTACAGCCGGCAAGGTGGTGGGATCGACGGGGACAGCCGGTTTGGTGCTGTCTGTCCCAACTGGTAGACAGCGGGGGTCCAGACCACCCCTGATCATAGAGACATTTCCTAACGATGGCGCTGAAGGCTTTACTTGAGCTTGTGCCTGGCTTTTAACCTGTCGAATTACTTCTTCAACTTCTCTTGTCATCTTCTGTGTACAAATGGACAGTAGAAGGTGACATCTTGAGACTGTAGTGAGTGCATGGATTGTAGTGAGTGTATGGATTGTAGTGAGTGTATGGATTGTTGTGAGTGCATGGATTGTAGTGAGTGTATGGATTGTAGCAGGTAAGGTGGGTACCCAACGAGTGCGCAATGGACAGTTGAACCATTCATTCTCCTTACTGTACACCCACACCCACACATACAGACAACCATCCCCACCCACCCACACACAGAGGGACACCTATGTATATACGTACGTAGGTATCCTAGTGTGTGTGTGTGTGTGTGTGTGTGTGTGTGTGTGTGTGTGTGTGTGTGTGTGTGTGTGTGTGTGTGTGTGTGTGTGTGTGTGTGTGTGTGTGTGTGTGTAGACATACATACATATGCAGGATGGTACACAGATAATGTGTTTACGCTATTTCTGTATCCTACAGTTCAGTACCGATCTGCTAACACAGGTCAGGATGAATCATTCATGATGAAACCCTACAAAAGCAGTGCCTGGACTACACCTACTTTCATTATGACATCATTTCCTGTTCACTTAAACCACAAACCACACCCCCAGAGGGCTCAAGTCTAATAGGTAGGGTCAGGAGAGCCTGGCACTGCCTGTCCTGGCTACACCTGGGCAGCCAGGGGGCAGTGATGCAGGGAGAGCAGAATGGCATCAACCAGGTCAACAATATCTGATGAAAGGACTGTCAGAGTGTGTCACTTGTACATATGTACATATGTACGTACAAGGCTGGTTCTGAAGGGTGTGTCACTGGGACACATGTACACATGTAGAAGGAAGTCTTTTAATGTCCTGTATAGGCCTGGCTCACAGCTACCTGTATAGGCCTGGCTTACAGCTAGCTACCTGTATAGGCCTGGCTTACAGCTAAGCTACCTGTATAGGCCTGGCTTACAACTACGTAGCTACCTGTATAGGCCTGGCTCACAGCTAGCTACCTGTATAGGCCTGGCTTACAGCTAGCTACCTGTATAGGCCTGGCTCACAGCTAGCTACCTGTATAGGCCTGGCTTACAGCTAGCTACCTGTATAGGCCTGGCTTACAGCTAGCTACCTGTATAGGCCTGGCTTACAGCTACGTAGCTACCTGTATAGGCCTGGCTTACAGCTACGTAGCTACCTGTATAGGCCTGACTTACAGCTACGTAGCTACCTGTATAGGCCTGGCTCACAGCTAGCTACCTGTACACACCTAGACAACAGCTAGCTTCTTGATGTCTTCACACTTCCTTTTTTGATGTGGAGAATGTACCACAATGCAAAAGTGTCAGTAGGAAGTCAAACAGGCCACTCCCCTGATCACTAACCCCACCCCCTGATGACTCATTCTCATAGAACTATTAGATAAGACTGATCTCATGGGACAAGTATTGGGAAAGGGATAAAGCTGACATCACAGACCACAACAATGCACGACCAACAGTAGTTGCACAACACAGCATCAGTGGAGAGGGAGGGAGGAGGAGAGGGAGAAAGGGGGAGAATGAGAGAGAGAGGGAGGGAGGAGGAGAGGGAGAAAGGGGGAGAATGAGAGAGAGAGTGAGAGAGGAGGAGAGAGGGGAGAGAGAGGGAGAAGAGAGGGAGAGGGAGGGAGAGAGGGAGAGGGAGAGAGAGAGGAAGAGGGAGAGGGAGAGAGAAAGAGGGGGGGAGAAGGGGGAGAGAGGGAGAGGGAGATAGAGAGGAAGAGGGAGAGAGAAAGAGGGGGGGGAGAAGGGGGAGAGAGGGAGAGGGAGGGAGAGAGAGAGGTTTTTAAACACTAATAATATGGGTGGGTAGTCTCACTCAGGAGCCTTCACCCTCACTTGTACTAACAACAGGGTCAACTCTTGGACCTTCACCCGGGGGACTAATAACTCAATCTTGCTGTAGATGGCCAAACAGCGATAACAGTGTCTTCCTATGTCATTGATCACATTAGGCTCATTATCATTAAAGGGTACAAAGTCTTAGAAACCTTCAGAATCCCTCCATGCACCTGGCTAACATGGAGTCCTTCAACAGCCAACTCCAGGGAATTGCTATGCACTCAGGTAGCTGTGGTAGCTAGGTACACTTGTAGCTCACCCCCATCCACACTAGTAACAAACTCCAAACATGTACGTATGTAGTACTACGTACATACGTACTTATGTACACACATACATACGTACGTACGTACACACACCAGGTCTTTTTGGGGTGAGTGCAGCCATACATGTGCCTGTTCCAGCTCCAAGTTTCTCACCACATACTCGCACCAGTTGACAGGGAGGTTCACCTCAAGACTCCGCCCCTTCCAGCCTCTGGGATCTACCAATGTACCTACTTGATCAGCTGCTGGGTCCCCTGCACTCTACCCCCCTTAGTGTGATGGATGAGATGTGAACCTGTCCACATGCAGTTGACCATCAAAATAGCCCATAACCACAGTAGGGACTGTACACACATGCCATCATAACCACAGTAGGGACTGTACACACATGCCATCATAACCACAGCTGGTTCAGAATACCACTGGTATGTACGTATGTAAGTTCATGTGAACACACTGAGAGAGGGGGAGGGACAGAGAGGGGGGAGAGAGAGGGAGGGAGGAAGGGAGGAAGAAAGAGAGAGAGAGAGAGAGAGGGAGAGAGAGGAGGGAGGAAGAGAGGGAGAGGGAGGAAGAGAGAGGGAGAGAGAGGGAGAATGTCTATATGTACGTACGCACGTACCCATGTGTGTATGTGCATCCACATGTCATGCACCATGACACCTGACATAATGCTTATCAAATTAACACAAAGAATGCACACAGAAGTGTTCAATCACTTCTGATACCATAAAACTATCTGACCAGTACCAGATAACACCAAAGTACCTGGCATGCTGGCAGAGCTCACAACACACATCATAGCTGATTGAGACCCACTTCACCACAGGGTCTCAAGTACCCTAGTGCATGAGGTCATCTGTAGATATTAATTTGTCTCCTATTCTTCAACCTGTCCTCATGCTAACTCATGTATAGTGTGTGTGTGTGTGTGCATGCGTGTGTGCGTGCGCGTGTGTGCGTGCGCGTGTGCGTGTGTGTGTGTATGCATGTTTGTGTGCGTGTGTGTTTGTGCGTGTTTGTGTACATGTGTGTGTGTGTGTGTTCATGTGTGTGTTCGTGTGTGTGTGTGTGTGTGTGTGTGTGTGTGTGTGTGTGTGTGTGTGTGTGTGTGTGTGTGTGTGTGTGTGTGTGTGTGTGTGTGTGTGTGTGTGTGTGTGTGTGTGTGTGTCCTAAACAAAGATATTTTCTAGACTAGTATACTCTACAATAATCAATCTCCAAACATACACAAATATCATTGGAAGGTAACACCCACAACTACAGTGATGTAACAACCTAATGGTGTCACCAGTTAACACTTTACTAACCGATGATGCAAGACACACAGGTCACTAGTACTCAGCCAGGTGACCAGCCCTGGGACCAGCCCTGGGACCTGATCCTGCAGGATGTGAATGCCCACAACGTATGTACATATTTCATAGGTTCATGGAACCCCCTACCCCTAGGCTCCACCCAGCATGAGGACACTGACACTGTGCAGACATCTCTGTTTAGACACACACACACACACACACACACACACACACACACACACACACACACACACACACACAGTATCCACATACACATATTCACAAGAATGTACATACTTATGTACATACGTACGTACTTGAGTTAGTACCCTTAGGTTTATGAGGTTCATGGCTTACATGAAAAGATTGGAGGGGCGGGGTGGGGGCGGGGTGAATCTGAACGTTTTACATATACTCCAAAGTACAATGTAGGAGTCCCCAGGACTGTGACCCCAGATAATCACTTGATACAGTACATATGTGAGAATGGAAGATAAACAGTACCATCAAAGAGTAACTGTCTCTGTCCAACAAGGCCAAAGTGTTTGGAGGTCACATTGCAGAAGACCTCCCAAACACAAGACATGCCTGTGCTGACTACCATGGGGATTGGACCATGGCAACCGAGTGTGGTAGGAAATCTGACTCTGAAACTTGCTTGGCTGGAGTGGTGACCACCCCTACCCCCTGACTGGAGTGGTGACCACCCCTACCCCCTGACTGGAGTGGTGACCACCCCTACCCCTGACTGGAGTGGTGACCACCCCTACCCCCTGACTGGAGTGGTGACCACCCCTACCCCCTGACTGGAGTGGTGACCACCCCTACCACCTGACTGGAGTGGTGACCACCCCTACCACCTGACTGGAGTGGTGACCACCCCTACCACCTGACTGGAGTGGTGACCACCCCTACCCCTGACTGGAGTGGTGACCACCCCTACCCTCTGATGGGAGTGGTGACCACCCCTACCCCTGATTGGAGTGGTGACCACCCCTACCCCCTGATGGGAGTGGTGACCACCCCTACCCCCTGATTGGAGTGGTGACCACCCCTCCCCCTGACTGGGGTGGTGACCACCCCTACCCCCTGATTGGAGTGGTGACCACCCCTACCCCCTGATTGGAGTGGTGGCCACCCCTACCCCCTGACTGGAGTGGTGACCACTCCTACCCCCTGACTGGAGTGGTGACCACCCCTACCCCCTGACTGGAGTGGTGACCACCCCTACCCCCTGATGGGAGTGGTGACCACCCCTACCCCCTGACTGGAGTGGTGACCACCCCTACCCCCTGGCTGGAGTGGTGACCACCCCTACCCCCTCCACACACAGAGAGAACTGACCAGGCTATCAACATAATCATAGTGGTGATGTACCCTCAAGCATCACCCCGACATACCCTCAAGCATCACCCCGACACACCCTCAAGCATCACCCCGACACACCCTCAAGCATCACCCCGACACACCCTCAAGCATCACCCCGACACACCCTCAAGCATCATCCTGACACACCCTCAAGCATCACCCCGACACACCCTCAAGCATCATCCGGACACACCCTCGTACAGGCATCTTGTGAGACAAGCGTGGGATTGTGTTTGTTCAAAACTACACCAATGACAAATAACAGGAAGGGATGGCCTGCAGGAAGCCATTAAATTACACATTTGCGAACATATGTACATACATACATACGTACGTACATACATACGTACAAACATACGTACGTACGTACATAGATACATACATACATACGTACGTAGCTTAAGCTGTTTGTTCACTTGTGTAAGTAGCAATAACGAGGAAGTTGCTTAGAGCTAAATTCCAATTTCTTACATTTCACCACAATCACAGAAAACAAATATTGATCTGGTCAAATTGTGGACTCTCAAAGAGCAGAGTACAGTTGGGTGTTATGTACATGTTGCCACTGCACACGTGGTACACATCCAATATGTACAGCACACACATCCAATATGTACGTACAGCACACACATCCAATATGTACAGCACACACATCCAATATGTACAGTACACACATCCAATATGTACAGCACACACATCCAATATGTACAGTACACACATCCAATATGTACAGCACACACATCCAATATGTACAGTACACACATCCAATACGTACAGTGCACACATCCAATATGTACAGCACACACATCCAATATGTACAGTACACACATCCAATACGTACAGTGCACACATCCAATATGTACAGCACACACATCCAATATGTACAGTACACACATCCAATACGTACAGTGCACACATCCAATACGTACAGTGCACACATCCAATATGTACAGCACACACATCCAATATGTACAGTACACACATCCAATATGTACAGCACACACATCCAATATGTACAGCACACACATCCAATACGTACAGTACACACATCCGATATGTACAGTACACACATGTAGGAGACATCCAATAGTGAATAGCGGTCCAACCAGAATCCTCATCCACACTACATGGGCTGGGCAACACAGGGCAGGGAAGGGGTATGTACTCGGGGAAGATAATCTGATCCCGACATTATTACAAACATTCAGTTCCTTTTTAAAACTGAAACTGAACTCACACAAAAATAAATGATCTACGTACACTCTATGTACGTATGTACGTATCTGGGACCTGCCCTATACCTGGGACCTGCCCTATACCTGGGACCTGCCCTATACTTGGGACCTGCTCTATATCTGGGACCTGCCCTGTACCTGGGACCTTAATGACAGCTATCACACAAGACATATACATACATATACACATACATACGTATATCAGGCCTACCTACCCCTATTATATGTAGGTAGGCATCTCATTGTGTACATACCTACCTTTGTATGTGCATAATTATAACTGTAATATAGGTATCACAGGAAATCAGCTGCACCCATGGATAAACACCACCATATTTGGCAGTGGTGGTGAGAAGGCACAAATATGTTCACTCCAACTGGAAAGGTACAAACATTTCACACCAGAAGGGGGCACCACCCCAGGAGTGAGGGAGGGGCTGGGTCAGGACCATCCCAGGGGTGAGGGGGGAGGCTAGTTCAGCACCACCTCAGGGGTGAGGGGGAGGCTGGGTCAGGACCACCTCAGGGGTGAGGGGGAGGCTGGGTCAGGACCACCTCAGGGGTGAGGGGGGAGGCTAGTTCAGCACCACCTCAGGGGTGAGGGGGAGGCTGGGTCAGGACCACCTCAGGGGTGAGGGGGGAGGCTAGTTCAGCACCACCTCAGGGGTGAGGGGGAGGCTGGGTCAGGACCACCTCAGGGGTGAGGGGGAGGCTGGGTCAGGACCACCTCAGGGGTGAGGGGGAGGCTGGGTCAGGACCACCTCAGGAGAGGTAACAAGCTGTCATACGTATGTACCTTTCACACGTGATTACGTACACAAAAGTGTGTGTGTGCTTCGGTGGGTGCACACATCCATAGCGCACGGGTGTGTTAGGTGCATGTTGTGTGTATTGTGCACGCGTAGGTATGTATGCTGGCTGGGAGGTACGTATGCTGGCTGGGAGGTACGTATGCTGGCTGGGAGGTATGTATGCTGGCTGGGAGGTATGTATGCTGGCTGGGAGGTACGTATGCTGGCTGGGAGGTATGTATGCTGGCTGGGAGGTATGTATGCTGGCTGGGAGGTATGTATGCTGGCTGGGAGGTACGTATGTATGCTGGCTGGGAGGTATGTATGTATGCTGGCTGGGAGGTATGTATGCTGGCTGGGAGGTACGTATGTATGCTGGCTGGGAGGTATGTATGCTGGCTGGGAGGTATGTATGCTGGCTGGGAGGTACTCCACAACTCACAGGTTGTTCCTTTCCATCCCGGGACTCCTGGTCATAAGTGCCCGCCCCACCATTACCGACGTCGGTGGGGGTCCCTCTAGTTGCCGCTGGGCCAGATGGCTTGACTCCTCCACTCTGCCCGTAATGCTGGTGATGGAGGAGGTGAGATTGCTGCTGTTCTATGTTGATCTTGTAGTTGATGGTGTGGGCGTGGCGGCTCATGGCTCTGTCATTGTGGTCCTTCATGTATTGGACCTTCTTCTGCATCGGACTCCGATATTGGTCTCCAGAATCCATCTGTGTGGCGGACACAGCGTCCCTACATCCCACAAAACACAGAACACGAGGTGTACAGCATTGGGCACATGCATGTGTACAAATGCATATGAAAATATGCATACACACACGTACGTACATATGCATGTGTGAACACAAGATATTAAAATACACAGATATGTACATACGTATGTATGTATGCATGTACATACACACACATACACACATATATGTACGTACATACGTACATGTACACATACACGTATATACAATCTCGCATGCACAGAAGAAAACAAACTAAATACACAGTTAGTGTCTTGTAATATGCTATCCAAGTAATTTGAACCAAATACTAATCGTCTTCACAATACGTACATACGCAAATACGAATACATACTTCTCCCCATCACTACACGCCGGTAAGTAGCTGATGTAAGCCATACCAGATACACATACGTACGTACATACAGACTGGGATAAGGAGGGATACACAGAATCCTTGAATGAGGAGACTTTGAGGAGACTTGGAATTTTGAATTGACAAAATGTTGGAAATACCTCACACTGTGGCCTAGTATTCAATCACCAGGATCTGGGTTGTTTACACAAACAGCGCAATCCACTGATCAATACACAACACATACAGTATTAGGATGGCCTGTGATGTGTGATGTCATCAATTTATACTTCTTAGGATCGAGTGTCAAGATCTCCTGCAATGAACAGATCTCCATGCAGCTGGCATTCCAATACATGTCTTGTACGTACAACTGACGCCTCACTACATGTCTTGTACGTACAACTGACGCCTCACTACATGTCTTGCACGTACAACTGACGCCTCACTACATGTCTTGTACGTACAACTGATGCCTCACTACATGTCTTGTACGTACAACTGACGCCTCACTACATGTCTTGTACGTACAACTGACGCCTCACTACATGTCTTGTACGTACGTACGTACATAAAAATGACACTTGGCATATGTATCCTTACTCTTACAACTACACAGCTATGTGCGTACTATCATTCCCATCTAGAGGCACAGGCTCCTAGGTACATATACATGCACACACACACACACACCATACACCACACACACACACCACACACACACACACACACACACACCACATGCATGCACACACACACACCACACGCACACGCACACGCACACACACACACACACACACACACACACACATGCACGCACACCACACACCACACACCACACACACACGTACACACACACACACACACACACACACACACACACACACACACACACACACACACCACATGCACACACACACACACACGCACATGCACATACACACACACACACACACACACACACACACACACACACACACACAGTAATCTACTCCACACGGAGATGTATAGTTGGGCTAGTAAGTAGGTAGGTTCGCTCAGTGCATCCAGAGGACAACACACGGATTAGGCCACTACCACGGGCGATAAACTCAAAACGAGTAAGTTATCCGAATAATATCGCCAGGTGGCGTTCAACGGTGACCTAACTGCTCATTCAGAAAGACTTCCAAAATGAAACACTTCTGAGGCCGCCAGCTCCAAACTGGACACGGGTATCGTCAGTTCTCCATCCCCGGCGAGGATATGGTTAGTCTTTTCAAAGGTGAGCCAAACATGAGATGAAACACGGAATCAATACACGAAAGGTCTTCATTCCATTCGTTTAACAACAAAGTAGGAAGGCATGGATTAAACGGTCTTCGAAATTGTAATTCAACGACCTGTTCGGGCACGAGGGTTGGGAACTATTCGCAATCTCACCTTTCTGGATACTGCAGACACCAGACGCTTAATGTGCCGTTTTAATATAGTAAAAGTGGAAAATGACTTCAAAAAATGTTATCAGAAATGTAGGTTGACACCTGACGTGAGGCAGGCGTCCGGCAGCACTCGAGCAAACCTCCCTCCCCAACCAGCGACCAGACGGACGCACACAACGATGAAACACATATAAAGTCTCACCTATTCGAAACTTTACAGCTAAATGTTCGTGGCTGTTACTTCTTTCGCTAAGAATTCAAGGTGACTCCCTTCTCTGCGGCGACCTTAAAGCTCTATTACTGAGTGTTTATCAGTACGGTCGGCCAATCACCATACAACGCTATTCATGACTGCTGACCACAAAATGGCTGCCACTGTTAACACGCCCGGACTACGTAGTTCGACCGTAACTAAAGAGGAAACGGAAGCGTCCTTTAAACCTTCCACCCTAGATCTACTACTACTGGTACGACTACGTATAGTCACGAACGACTCGGGTTGTCATTATGTAATAACAGTCCAATTATACACACGTGTACACATAACTGTGTATTTAAAAGGATCGCCTAGTGTGTGTACGCCAACAAGCACGCACATATTTGGCTCAAGCAATCTTGAGTTCATTGCATACCATTCACTCTTGACTCTATGGTTCACGTATGTACACACAGCACGCACTTGTAGGTGTATGGAATATTCTAGTTATATCCAGTTACAATTTCCTGTAATATTGTTAAATTCTTAATATCAAATAACATCAAAAATGCACAGTGGCTGGCATATGAATTTAATTGTAAATATACAAACTTATGATATAGTCGTATTAGTACATTTATAACACTTGTAATTATTATGAACGCACATTCTCTTTTAATTGTTAATAATTTAACAAAAATTATTCAAATTAACCTCTGTGATCCAGGGACGCAAATTGAATACATAAATTTTAAAATACAAACACCACATACACATAAGGTCAATTGATTACAAGTGATTGGAATGTTACACGAGTACAACGATGACGATGTAATAAAAATAACAACAAAACATTGATACAGGCTATTATTCATAATAATTGTTTGTAACTGATTAGAATTTTGTCAATAATATCGAGAATTTAGGACATCAAGTCCAATAATTACACCTGATTGGGTTAAACTTTACAGGACAACAGGTAGACCAATACTGATGACAAAAGACAATGAAATAAAGAGATTCCAAATACAAGGTGAGGAGGTCCACTGCGATAAGGGCGGGCTGCTCTGGGAGGACTACATTATCCAGGACAGGCCTTCCCTTGCCCAGTCCACCACAACATTAGCTGGCCTGCAGGAAGCAAGAGAATGCACACTAATTGCCAGCTCAGCACCAACAATGGGGATTCCCCTATTACCACCACCTCTGTACTAAATATAGCGTGATGCAATCTGCTTATGCTACAAAATGTTTGTGGAGTGTGCTGGTTAACTGGCGACAGATAAGGAATGTAATTATAGATACAAGCTGAGAAGATATGATGATGTAACAGTCTATCACATGACTAATACTGCAACCGCAGCTTCTTCCATCATTCAGGAACAGAAACACCAGGGTGTTCCCTCAAATCCCTCAGACCTTTTAACTTTCTCCTTAAACATTTTAGCACAGTCCCCATTGGTTGGTAAGTATCTCAAAGGCCACACCAAATCTGTACTGAAAGGAGTGTGTACTCACTATCAGTACTGGCTTTCATAGTGGGTACCAGCAAGGGATTGAGTGAAGAGTATGTATTGACAGAAGTGTGTACTAACCAGGGTACTTACTAAGCAAGTTGCAATAGAACAACTTGGTTTATTTCATCTTGTTCTTGTAAGTATCCTGAACTCCCATTGTCTACACAAACACAAACACAATTCTTCTACATGGAACTCACCCATACTGTGAGATAGGACCTCTGCTCTTATCAAGATTTGCAAAGAATTTCATATTTTCTGGAGAAGGCAAATGGATAAGAAGTTATAATTCTCAATCTATACCTCTCCCTCCTTCATCTCTCTCCCTCTCCATCCCTCTCCCCCTTTCCCTTCCTCCCTCCTCCATCTCCATCCCATCTCCCTCCATCCCTCTCCCTCTCTCCCTTCCTTCCTCCTCCCTCTCTATCCCATCTCCCTCCCTCCTCCCTCTCTATCCCATCTCCCTCCCTCCCTCTCTCCCTTCCTCCCTCTTCCATCTCCATCCCATCTCCCTCCCAACCTTCCTCCCTCTCCCTCTCTCCCTCCCTCTCCCTCTCTCCCTTCCTCCCTCCTCCATCTCCATCCCATCTCCCTCCATCCCTCTCCCTCTCTCCCTTCCTTCCTCCTCCCTCTCCATCCCATCTCCCTCCCTCCCTCTCCCTCTCTCCCTTCCTCCTCCCTCTCTATCCCATCTCCCTCCCAACCTTCCTCCCTCTCCCTCTCTCCCTCCCTCTCCCTCTCTCCCTTCCTCCCTCCTCCCTCTCTATCCCATCTCTCTCCCAGCTCTCGTGATACGCAAGTACAAACAGTCATTGTAGCTCATGTGACAATCATGTTACTTGTAAGGCGCTACAGAAGGATGAACACACACAATGACCATTGAGTGAATTTCCCAATTTATTTTTCAAAAGGAAAAATGTTAACACTATTTTGACTAAACAAATGCAGCCATACAAGGCACTTCCTGTCATAATGACTCCAACTTAGAGTGGGAGATCCGTGGTGCTCCTCCCCATCAAACAGCATTCCATCCCCCTATTACATCCCATTTCTTCTCATTGCATAATATTACACCTTTGTTACATAATTCTCCTCATAACATAACCTTTATAGTAAATTGACCATTGCGTAATACTACACCTATGTTACGTAACACTTCTCTTCACTGCTAAAATTCTACAGCTTGACCACACAATTCTTAATCTTTCCACATTCCTCACAATCTGAACATATCACTTTCAACAATGCATGGTGCGAATTCCTAGCCAGACCTTGAACCTGCCCTGCAGACCCTTAGGGACATTACCTCCCCCCCCCCCCCCCCGTGCACCCAACACACTGGGTCAATAGGCTGACAGACATGATGGGAGTGGCAATCTGACAGATAGCGGCCAACAGTAACAGGCAGACTAGCAAGCTTTTGTAGCATGGTCCCTAAAGACAGCTGTACGGGTATGTGTGGACTAGGACCAGGGTGGGTTGTGGAGGCGTTGGTCGGGAAGTCCACACCGCTCCTGTTCACTATTGTAGGACCAGCTGTACGGGTATGTGTGGATTAGGACCAGGGAGGGTTGTGGAGGCGATGGTCGGGAGGTCCACACCGCTCCTGTTCACTATTGTAGGACCAGCTGCTCGAAAACAAGCAAACAGGTGGTACTTGTCTGAAGGAGAGCAAAGGGGTCTTGTTCTCGAATTTGAATCTTACACGGGGTCATGTGACTGACTGTCTGGGTAACACCGGACAAGGAAGACATTCATCAGCTTCCAACGAGGGGAGAGCATTTACAAATAGTGGTCCTGATCTGTACAGATACTGGTTCAACTGTACAGATACTGGTCCAACATGTACAGATACTGGTTCAACTGTACAGATACTGGTCCAACATGTACAGATACTGGTCCAACTGTACAGATACTGGTCCAACATGTACACTGTACAGATACTGGTCCAACTGTACAGATACTGGTCCAACTGTACAGATACTGGTCCAACATGTACAGATACTGGTCCAACATGTACACTGTGAAGATCCACCATCCAGTGGGTACAGACCCGCTGTAACCCACCAACTCCCAGTAGCTCACCTCTGTTTCGTGCGATGATCTCATTGCTGAGCTGCCAACATTCATTGCTCTTGTAGAGATGTTCAAATAGATCCAAGTGGTTGATTGCCATGGTAACCATATTTGGCGGGAGTGTACAAAGGCTGTCGGTTCTCCCTGGTGTTCCTTGTGTGCTGGACCCACTACTTATGCTAGCAGGGCTGGGGGCACCGGGGGAGGAACTGGACAAGGTAGAAGAGGAGACAGCGAGGAGGTGAACATATGTGAATCGCGGCAGAGAGCTATCAGCAGTGGTGGTCACATTGCTACACAGGACTGATAGCTATCAGTGGTGGTGGTCACATTGCTACACAGGACTGAGAACTATCAGTGGTGGTCACATTGCTACACAGGATTGAGAGCTATCAGTGGTGGTCACATTGCTACACAGGACTGAGAACTATCAGTGGTGGTCACATTCCTACACAGGACTGAGAGCTATCAGTGGTGGTCACATTGCTACACAGGACTGATAGCTATCAGTGGTGGTGGTCACATTGCTACACAGGACTGAGAACTATCAGTGGTGGTCATATTGCTACACAGGACTGATAGCTATCAGTGGTGGTCACATTGCTACACAGGACTGATAGCTATCAGTGGTGATCACATTGCTATACAGGACTGAGGTGGGTGCATTCTTTGTAGCAATGAGCCTGAGACAGTACAACAACCGTGGTCTAGCACAGTCAGGTTCAAGGATGTGGGGATCAGGCACTGGTATAGACTAGGCCTACATGATGCACCAATAGAAATACCTACTACAAGCACCCCTTGAATAATTAGCACAAGTAATGGTAGTAGGCGTGGCAGTGGGCGTGGCAATGGGGAAATCACATTGCAAACCACCTGGAAGTGGAAAGCACTGGTTGCTAGGGCCTCTACAGGGACCATTTCCTGATTGTGTTAGGAAACCAATCGATTGTGTACCACATCTCCATATTAGTACACGAGAAGCACTCCACTGAACGGGAGGCCTTTCATAGCATCCTCAATTGGAACCAAACAACAATGGAACTATGACATAATTGTGTCAATCTACTGACACACACCACATGTGTACTAGTGAAAGCACACACACACACACACACACACCACTTACACACACACACACACACACACACACACACACACACACACACACACACACACACCACTTACACACACACACACACACACACACCACTTACACACACACACACACACACACACACACACACACACACACCACACATCACACACACACACACACACACACACACACAAACATCACACAGACACACACACACACACACACACACACACACCACACATCACACACACAAACATCACACAGACACACACACACACACACACACACACACACACACACACAAACATCACACAGACACACACACACACACACACACACACACACCACACATCACACACACACACACACACACACACACACACACACACACACACACACACAAACATCACACAGACACACACACACACACACACACACACACACACACACACACACACACACACACACACACACACACAAACATCACACAGACACACACACACACACACACACACACACACACACACACACACACACACACACACATCACACAGACACACACACACACACACACACACACACACACCTTGCATAAGGAGATATACTGCAGGAACCTTGAGATGCTTTAGGAAAGAATTCTCTCAGTGTCTGATGGAAGTGATGGTAAAATTTTCTATGAAAACCATAACAACCCAAACACATTTACCAAAAACATCCCACATGCAAACACCCCACATGCATACACCCCACATGCATACACCCCACATGCATACATCCCACATGCATACATCCCACATGCATACACCCCACATGCATACACCCCACATGCATACACTCCACATGCATACACTCCACATGTATACACTCCACATACATAAGTATACTCGGGTACACACACGGTACTTCGTGGGAAAAAGTCGAGGTTCTCGTCCAAGGGTGTTCAATGGCTACATGTACACATTAATATGCATGTACGCTGATATGAGAGCTTTAGTAGGAACACACTAGGGTCACAACAACCACAGGGATTTGTACATACAAAGCTCAGAACAGCTTCTGTTGAGTGTAATCTGAAAACTCAGCTGATGTGCAAGTAGCTGATGTGCAAGTAGCTGATGTGCAAGTAGCTGATGTGCAAGTAGCTGTTGTGCAAGTAGCTGATGTGCAAGTAGCTGTTGTGCAAGTAGCTGATGTGCAAGTAGCTGATGTGCAAGTAGCTGATGTGCAAGTAGCTGATGTGCAAGTAGCTGTTGTGCAAGTAGCTGATGTGCAAGTAGCTGATGGATTTAGCAGAAAAAGCCATTAGTGTGTCTTCTAACAAGCCAAACACTCCTTCCACTAAACGTTATGCAAAACTGTTAATTGTCTAATTGCCATTTGTTTGAGTGTTAAAGTACTTTATCATAGGATGTGCATTCTTGGGAAACATACGATCATCAGTACAGATGTTTTTTTTAGAACTGTACAGGATAACAACTAATGGACATACACATGAGTGTGTGTATAGGTGTACCATGTCCAATTTTGATCACCATATACTACTGTACTTTAAACACATACACACAACACACATCCATCCATCCATACATACACACCACATACATACACCCCACACACATCTATCCATTCATACGTACATACGTACACCATGCACATACACCCCACATCCATCCATACATACATACATACACCCCACACACATCCATCCATCCATACATACACACCACACACATACACACATACATACATACACACCACACACCTACACACATACATACACCCCACACACATCCATCCATACATACATACACACCACACACACATCCATACATACATACATACACACCACACACACACCCATACATACATACACACCATACACACCACACACATACACACACATGTACATCCCCACACACGCCCCACACTCTCTCCACACAATTGCACTCGAGTACAGTTGAGATCCAGTCACATACTGACCCACGATGGACGTACTGACCTTCTGGTACTGTATGCTGGTCTCCTGTTTCACCTTCACCTCAAAATACTTGAAATAGAGATTAGCTTGGCACCGTAGACTATAGGAGGGAAACCCTGTCATTACGATTCATAAACATGTCACACTACTCTGGTCACACCCACCATAGGACAGCTATGTGATTCTCCCTTGCTAACATGTTGAGTCCATTTCTGTTTAGAATGAAGCTACAGGGGACAGGCGTGAGGTGTCACAGGGGCATGGCGAAGATGAGCTAACGGATAGGGTCTTACTCGATTAGTTTTGCTGTTTCGTTGTACATAAATGCACAGTTCCGATTGGCCAGCTATAGGAGGAAAAGATCAACTTGACACAAGCCAGGTACAGAAATAGACAATACTATATTACTCCCGGCCACATCCATTACTCCTGGACACACCCATTAGATCAGGCCACACCCATTACTCTCGGCCACACCCATTAGACCAGGCCACACCCATTACTTTTGGACACACCCATTAGATCAGGCCATACCCATTACTCTCGGCCACACCCATTAGACCTGACCACACCCACCAACACTCACACGTACCTCACTCTCATGCGCCCACATCATGAAGTGTAAAACAGAATTGAAGTAAAAGTCCACCTTTTTGTTCTCGGATGACTGTGAGATGCAAGCAGTGTAATCAGAGCTAATTGAGGTGCCAACAGCATCAACACAAGTGAAAGTGGGCAATTTCACTTTCAGAGCAGAAAAACCACACACTAATCCATATACTGTACACACCATTGTGTATGGGTACACACACACAGTCACACACACACACACACACACACACACACACACACACACACACACACTCGCACACACACACACACACACACACACACACACACACACACACACACACACACTCGCGCACACACACACACACACACACACACACACACACACACACACACACACACACACACACTCACGGCTTGATCTCCGTAGTGCTTCAAAGCTCTGGCTTCTTTGAGATGCTCATCAGCCGTTCGCGGTCTGGGGAGAAATTCAAATTTGGTATCACTTGACTATCACATGATCACCACCTCTTTGGAGGGACTCACTGCCAGTGAGGGTATCGTCGACTATTTTCCCACGACCTCCAGTCTCCAGAGGAGCGATTGTGCCACTGAGGACTATGAAGGGGGAGAGGAGATCACAGACGAGCAAACAGTGAAGACATGATTGAACAGTACCTCCTCGATCTGTGACGTCTTCTGTGATGTGAATAGTTGTACCTCGAATAGTCGTCATTGTGACCACTGTATGGAAGACCAGCACACAGAGCTACATCAGTGAACAGCACACACATGAATAAGAAACAAACCATACTTCATACAAACACACTACACTCCAGACAAATACATGATATTCCACACAACACCCTACACTCCAGACAAACACCCTACACTCCAGACAAACACACTACACTCCAGACAAACACCCTACACTCCAGACAAACACACTACACACCAGACAACACACTACACTCCAGACAAACACACTACACTCACTCATAGTTTGAACGGTGAGAATATCGCATGTGGTGTCCATCATCATCCTGAGACGTGCTTCTGGAAGGCCTCTTCCTCTCTGGTGGACGGCTGACCACAATTGGCTCCACAATAGCCTGTGAGGACGGACATATGTCAACACGGATCCCAAGACCCTCAATGACCCCACCTCCTGTACACCACACCTTGAAACAGAGACACTACCCATATCTTCTACACAGTTATCCCACCCTCCACCATACAGACTGTTGGTCCCACCCTCCACCATACAGACGGTTGGTCCCACCCTCCCCCATACAGACGGTTGGTCCCACACTCCCCCATACAGACGGTTGGTCCCACACTCCCCCATACAGACGGTTGGTCCCACCCTCCACCATACAGACGGTTGGTCCCACCCTCCACCATACAGACTGTTGGTCCTACCCTCCACCGTACAGACTGTTGGTCCCAGATATTCTGCATAACCCGAATTTGCCTTCAAGAGGTGTGCGTGTTAAGTGGGTCCACCACAGGTGAGGGCTTCTTGTCCTTGTAGGACAGCCAGATACAATAACCACACAATGACGCTTCACATAAAAGATCGTACACTTCCTCACAAACAGCTCCTAACAGTTGTGTAGATGACCTCAACTAGCAACATTGCATATCGAACATTCACAAATGACCAGTCAATTGTGAAATCACCTCACGCACTGGAGGTACCAGGTTATCCAAGCAAGGTGACTCCAACTACACACACCACATCTAAGGGATCACCAGACTCACCATATTCTGCGGTTTGATCTTTGACCTCAATATGCTGACTATTAAGGGACCAGGGGGTGAAGGTGGTCTAGGGGGCGGAGATGATTGTTTAGGGGGCGGGGACAATGGTTTGGTAAGCTGGGATGCTGGTCCAGTAGATGGGGGTGTTGGTCCAGTTGGCGTGGATAGCGGTTTCTCTGTTAGCGTGACATCGTTGGTCTCTGAACGACTGTCACTACCAGAGGTATCACTGTCAGACACTCCTAAAGGACAAGAGAATGTAGTGACCACAACTCAGGGATTGAGTGAGGTGCGTCCTTGCCTTCAACAGTGTAGGGTGTTGGGTCCGTGGTGGGGCCTCCAACATGAGGGGAGTTCTCTTGCTTGACTTGTACCACTCCAGCATTTGTAAGGCTTCCGGTCGAAAGTGCGAGGCTTGTTGTTATGGTTGGCATGGCAACATTAACTATTCCACTACTGGTTACTGAGATTGAGTTGGAGGCGGGCACCGAGGCCATTTTAGCCATCAAAGCATTCCTGCTCTGTGGCCTCTTCTTGGAGAGTCGTGCACCAATGTTCAAGGAGCCTTGATCCTCTGGAGAACCAACACAAGATAGTGAACCCAGTGTGTGCGCAAACATACGTACGTATTTGTACGAGTGTGTGTGTGTGTGTGTGTGTGTGTGTGTGTGTGTGTGTGTGTGTGTGTGTGTGTGTTTGTGTGTGTTTGTCGTACATCTGCATTTGTACACGTGTATAAACGCAGATGCACGAATGAGAGTGGACAGAGAGTACACTCATCCCTATGCACGGAGCCAGTGAGCCAACACAATCACCTGTAGGTTCCTTCTTTGTGGGGAGCAGGTCCTGAGCAGGCCATGTTGGGAGGGGCTGGATGTCTACCATTGGACTAACAGAGTTCTTACTTTCCATTTTTTCTCCAGGTTCTAATTCATCTTCACTGGAATCGGAGTCAGAATCAGAATCGGAATCAGACTCGTTGCTGGAGCTACTGTTATCACTGCTGCTGTTGGTGTCTGTCCCCACATCATCCTCATTGCGGCCCTCCTCTGGGTGGAGGCTGCCCAGGTCAAAGTGATGATCAAACATTGGTTCTGTTTTAACTATATTCATAGCAGGTTCTTCTTCAATTGTATTCATTGTCTGTTGCTGCTCCTGGTTGGGAAACAGAAATGGTTTTTGGGCTGGTTTGATTGGGGTCAGAAGATTAAGAGGGTTGCCAATGATGGACTGCACCTGTATAGGAGAGACATGGCAGACTGAATGGCTTCTCTCCACCATGGAAGCCACCATTCTCATTAATCCCTTACACTTACTATGCATACGTCCACCACACCCCACTGACTCTCCCACCACACCCAATACCACCACTCCCCATTGACTCCCCCACCACACCCACTACCACCACTCCCCATTGACTCTCCCACCACACCCAATACCACCACTCCCCATTGACTCTCCCACCACACCCACCACACCACTCCCCTTTGACTCCCCCACCACACCCACTCCCCACTGACTCCCCCACCACACCCACTCCCCACTGACCCCAACAGAACACAGCTCACTCACTCTTTTGAGTGTTGGTGACATCCCCTCCTGTGCTGTTAGGGGTCTGACAGTACTGCTCTCCACCTCACTGTCCTCATCATCCTCTGAGGAGGACGAGCTGCTACTAACGTCAAGCTCATTGGTGAGATGACGGACGCTGTAGGTTGGGCTGTGGGCATTGGTGTTCTTGTCGTCACGGATACCACACGTTTCCTCTTCTTCCGATATTGGAGTGCTATCAAAGATGAAGAGCAATGGAGATAGAAACTGGGAGCAGTAAATGGGAAATTTAAACGAGTAAAACTCACAATGATGGTAAGTGTGGACCGTCAGAGCTGGCAGAATCTAGAGGAGAGCAAGCGGAGGTTGAAGGTGAGTGGGCACCTCCCATCAGTGATGGGGTGTGTGGTCAACATACCAATGTTTGGGTACTGGGGGAAGGCAAAGGAGGATTTCTTCTGGGGCGTGGTGATGCCAGAAATGGGTGTGACCATACCTTGGGTAATTTCCTATAAACAGTGAGTTATACAAGTCAGTTACATTGCAATCCGGGATGTCCTCATCCATCCCAGAATGTCCTCATCCATCCCAGAATGTCCTCATCCATCCCGGAATGTCCCCATCCATCCTGGAATGTCCCCATCCATCCCGGAATGTCTTCATCCATCCCGGGATGTCTCCAGTCATCCCATGTAAGAAGAGGTGACATCACACACACACATAGATGTCACTGAGCGACCCACACTACGCACACTATCCACACTACCCACACTACCCACACTACCGACACTACCCACACTACCCACACTACCCACACTACCCATACTACCCATACTACCCAGACTACCCTCACTACCCACACAGGTAGTCAAGGGCCAGAGGAGTACACTTGTATTTACCAAACTTTGTGAAACCTTACAAATACAACTGGCCAAGAAGCCTTGCTACAAATCACTTGGTAGAAGGTCCACAAAGTGTGTCAGTCCTTTTATCTCATTAATTGACTGCTAATCTGATTACTTGATAAGAAAAACCAAAAAGGTAGTAATGCCCACAATAACCTGAGGAGCTTTACAGATGGTGTGTGTGTGTGTGTGTGTGTGTGTGTGTACACGCACACATGTACATGTACATATGTGTACAGTGTACACAGACATGCACAAACATGTACACACACATGCACGTGTACACGTACATAGACATGCACACACCTGTATGATGGTACAGACACCCGAAGATGAGTCTTGAGATATTGCCTACAGCAACAAGCACAGAGGAGTCAGCAACCAACACAGTCACTGGATTCTGTGGCCTTCAATTTACCTCATAAATGGCTGCTGGTTTGGTGGAGAGGGTGAGGTTATTCGGTCTTGATTTGCTCTCTGACACTTCTCGACTGCTACAATGGAGCTCGTGAACACCACGAGGAGACGTGGGGAGCTTTGGGGATTTGTTACCAATGTAACTGTGTCTGGGGACACTTCTGGGGACACGTCTGGGGATACTTCCACTGGAGAAACTCCCACTGGGGACACCTTTAGGGACACTCCCACTGGAGACACTCCCACTGGGGACACTCCCACTGGGGACACTCCCACTGGATACAGTACTACTCTTGCTAGAGACCACCTCAGCCAGCACACTAGCTGGTAGGTCCAACTGCTTATCCTTTTTGCTTTTCTTCTTGGAAGGTTTGGAAGAGGAAGAAGAACCTACATTCGAAGGGACAGTACCTCCATTACAAGGTGCCTGCCCAGAAGTGACTAGGGATTTAGATTTCATAGACTTTGGGAGTAATTCTTTCCCGCCACTTTCATTTTGGGACGGTATTTTTCCTAAAGTGGATATTTTCCTGTTATCTTGTCTGTTTCCAGATGCACTGACCAACTGGTGCGACTCACGATGGCTTCGTTTCTCCTTTATTCTCTTCTCTGATGACTGCTTGGACTTGTTTCCAAGAAACAATTTGTCAATTAGATTAGGATCATCACAAGCAGCTGTGGGCGTGGGTGAAGGGGTGTGTCGAGAGGAGTAGGTTGAAATCGGACCATCCTGAGGTGGAGCCAATGAATGCTTTTTAACTTTTTCATTTTTAAAACTGTCCAATCCAAGGTCTCGAGAGGGATTGGACTTTGTGAGACGTTCCTTGTGAGGTTTTGTGGCAACTGTGGAACAGGTACACACAGGTACACACAGGTACACACAGGTACACACAAGGACATAAATGGAACAGTACGTATTATGGTATCGTACAGGTATGTGTGTGTGTGTGTGTGTACAGGTCACAGTGTACATTGAGTACATTTTATGCAAAATATACAAAAAAGGGGGGTAGAGTATAACTAATGTGTACTAGTATTACACACACACACACACACACACACACACACACACACACACACACACACACACACACACGAACAAGAACACACACACACACACACACACACACACACACACACACACACACACACACACACACCTTGATGTGATCTGCTACCCACTCCCATATTACTGCTGGATTTTCCTGGTACATTAGTGGGCGGGGTCTGACTACTCCTCCCCTGCGAGCCCACATTGGGACTCCTCCTTGAATACTCACTCATGTATGGACGGACCTTGTGTGGAGCCATAGTGGCTGTGGAGGAGGGGACACTCTGTCCTCGGCTGGGATGTTGGCCATGATCCCTGCTCTTGGAATCCCGTGACTTCTTGCCTGTCCCGCCTTCCCTGGACCTTATGGCCTGCCTGTACTCCTTGTCAAACACGTTGTCCTTGCCCTGCTGGCACGCCGCACTCTCTGGCTGGTGGTCTGCACCGTAGATATTCTTGGATTCCTTGTTGATGATCTCAACACAGTCAGTGTACACTCCAAGAACCTTAGTGGTCTCTTCTGTGGTGAGATGGTCCTTGATCTAGTACAAGGTACAAATAAAAACACAGTACATACAGTACACACAGTACATACAGTACATGTAGTACACACAGTACATACAGTATACACAGTACACACAGTATACACAGTACATACAGTATACACAGTATACACAGTACACACAGTATACACAGTACACACAGTATACACAGTATACACAGTACACACAGTACACACAGTACATACAGTATACACAGTATACACAGTACACACAGTATACACAGTACACACAGTATACACAGTACATACAGTATACACAGTATACACAGTACACACAGTATACACAGTACACACAGTACATACAGTATACACAGTATACACAGTACACACAGTATACACAGTATACACAGTATACACAGTACACACAGGATACACAGTACACATAATATGGTACATACAGTACAGACAGTACATACAGTACATACAGTACACACAGTATATACACACAACACTCGGCAGCTACAGAATCATAAGCACTCACTTTGACAGGAGACGGTATGTCCGGTAGACTGGACGAGCCCTGTGGTAGAGAGGGGAGATGACGTTGTGATGCAAACCTACCTAGTGTCATCTACTCCAGTTGTACAAATGTTGCTACACAACTGTACAGTTGTACTGGTGTGTCACATACGCAGATGAATTGTACAATTGAACCATGCAGATAAGCTGCACAGATTGTGTCACACAGACAAGCTGTACAGATTGTGTCACACAGACGAGTTGTACGGATTGTGTCTAACAGACAAGCTGTACAGATTGTGTCACACAAACAACATGTACAGATTGTCACACAGACAACATGTACAGATTGTCACACAAACAACATGTACAGATTGTGTCACACAGACAACATGTACAGATTGTCACACAGACGAGCTGTAAGGATTGCAGTTTAGATAAAATGGATTTAGATCAGTTACAGAGAGAGTACAGGAGGAAAGTCACTTAGCGTGCTACCTTCCAGGAATCCGCCTGGTGACATCATAAAATAATCTATATGAATATCCTGGGCTAACCTGACCAGTAGCTGATAAGCGCTAAACCTGGCAGTGAACTGAGGAAACAGGGGGCAGATGCTACCGGGACTGAGCGGAATGGCCAGTATGGAACCACATCATGTATCAGACAAGACGTACCACCCAATATTTGTGACACACCCACATATCTAGTGACACACCCACATCACTAGTGACACACCCACATCACTAGTGACACACCCACATCACTAGTGACACACCCACATTACCATGCCACACCCACATCACTAGTGACACACCCACATTACTATGACACACCCACATCACTAGTGACACACCCACGACATGCCAGCATCAGCTCTAGGGGACTACATCACTCATAATTCTGCCTTTCATAGAGACACAGCACAAAACAACTGACCTGGAATATCCTGTGAGGTTTTGTCCCAACACGGTGATGTCTGGAAGTAAACAGAGAGAACAAGATAACAATACCACAACACACGTAAACACACACACAAACACATGCATGCATACACATGCACACACACACACACACACACACACACACACACACGCGCGCGCGCGCGCACACACACACACGTACACACACACACACACACACACACTGTACATTAAGGTGGCAACCATATAACTTCGACCTCATTCCAGATAGATTTCAGTTACTATTATAATAATATTTACACCTTTTATGCATGAATCAGAAGTCATACCCAGACACACACGCACACACACACACGCACACACACGCACACACGCACACACACACACACACACACACACACACACACACACACACACACACACACACACACCTACCACTACTAACTACGCTAGATAATTACACCTCTCCACTCCAACTCCTGTCCTTACTGCTTCATATTATTAAGAACCAATTAACAATGAGAATGGAAGGCATAGACACCAGGGCATCAAAACTAAATTTGTATGCATATTATTATGGTGTTAATAGTATTATGGCGCTAGAATTGGCAGTGGAGAAGGAAGACATGGGTGTTGAATAGAATACGTATACAAATCTACATGCTAACAGCAATGAAGCACAACTGAGTGTGTCAGCAGTGTACACCACTCACTCCAGGAACAGCTGAGAGTGTGTAGTGTCCAGTAACACACACAACATACTACCACATATGTGCAGACATTTTCGGAGAATATCAATTTCAGGTACTCGACCACAAGACAGAACATGTACACATGATATATACCCATCCTTGCTCTCACCTACAACACCTCATTTGAACTGTTACAATGGTACTAATTACTAAACACCCACATACACCCACATGCTAGCAGATGTGCACAGGTATGTATGTACAATACATCCACTCACACATGCACTTGCGTGCACACACACACACACACACACACACACACACACACACACACACTAGGTGAATA
>OZ026549.1:195132-200132 GCA_964020155.1 Chondrilla cf. caribensis
GTGGAGATCCTTCGCTCCACTCGACTCGTAAAATGCGACAGAAAAATGCTCAGACTGTCACAAAGAGACGAACAGGACACTCAAATCTAACCTCTCTGACATGTTCGCGAGACAAAGCGGCTTTAAGTACAGACGCGCGGACTCCTCAGGTCTGACAGAATAGACCCATTTAAGACAGCCGAGGCAACAGGAGACTTCAGCAATGAACACCGTGGAAACAGCGGCTGAAAATGGTCACTATCAAACGTATAAACACACTGACACGTTGCTTTTGGAATCGATTATTGCAAATCGAAGTGTTCACTTAGTCGAATCCACAAAATCTCTTCAGTTCCCTTCGTCTGTTGCTGTTTACGTCACTAAATTGTTTCACTGCAATGAATATCATTAATATTCTCAGCAAGCCATATATGGATACGCAAAGGTTAAAATTAATAATACAATATTATCGTAATGACTAGTACTGTGTACTTAAATCCTTAAAAATGCACAGAGATATTTCAATATGAACGTATATTGTGTGTGTGTGTGTGTGTGTGTGTGTGTTGTGTGTGTGTGTGTGTGTGTGTGTGTGTGTGTGTGTGTGTGTGTGTGTGTGTGTGTGTGTGTGTGTGTGTGTGTGCGTGCGTGTATGTTTCATGTGTGTATGTGTGTGTGTGCGTGTGTGTGCGTGTGTGTGTGTGTGTGTGTGAGTGTGTGTGTATTTCATGTGTGTATGTGCGTGTGCATGTGTTTCGCATGTACGTGGTGTGTGTGTGTGTGTGTGTGTGTGTGTGTGTGTGTGTGTGTGTGTGTGTGTGTGTTACATGGATGCGACTATGTACAAGTACATGAGCAAGCACACATGACTGGAACATACAAGTGTCTGTCATGAAGGAATGTTAGGCACTCGCAATCAAACATTAATACATACAACAATTACTTCTAATAAAATTTAATTGACTATCAAGTTGTTCGGCATCCTAAGGAGATCACGGTTGAGGATTTGGAGGAGGATCTATTGCTGGACAGGAAGACAGAAGTTATGTAAACAACAATGTCTTTGAAGTGATTACCTAATCAAGTGCTTATTCCTTTTGACAGCATTACAAAATGGATCCTACAATATCACCTGGAAGTGTTCCAATCGAATGTGTGACTACGGACGTGTAATTAGCCACCAATGTGTATGTATACGCCTGATTGAATAAGTAATCAATCAAATATAACTGTAACACATCTTCCTTGTTTAACTTCATGTACTGCTTGTAACTGCTTGTGTATCCTACTCAGTGCGTTGTTTCACTTGAAGGCCTGCCAGCCCTACACTAACTGGACAGCAGCATACATACTTCCTTTGCTTTACGTACACGTCCAATTGTGCATGTGTACAGTTTCACTATGTTACATTTAGTACTTTCTGTTAAAATTCGGGAAATAACAGGTTAGATACTGTGCTGAAAGCATATAGGATATGAGTACCTAAAGGTTTGCTCAATTCAGGCTGAGATGTAGAGTAGAAGTGTTTACAAGTTGTCATTAAAAGTGACATAGGAAAGCTTGTCTCACAAACTACCTGGCGTGCTCACTGGAAGAATCGTGTATTATAAATAGTATCAAGTTACATGTGGAATGGGAACACCATACCAGGAAGTAGTGTTCAGTGCTGATATGAAAGGAAGGTGACATGGTTTTGATGTTGGTTCCAAGAGGTGTGTGTGCACAGGATACCGTCAGTACCACAGCAAATATGAACAATAGGCTAGGCTGAGTACAGTTTCAACTTCAGAATGATGGGGGATCTCAACATGTGGGCAGATTATAGAGGTTCACTCAGTACAGTCTACAGTGATGGGGGATCTCAACACGTGGGCAGATTATAGAGGTTCACTCAGTACAGTCTACAATGATGGGGAGATCTCAACATGTGGGCAGATTATAGAGGTTCGCTCAGTACAGTCTACAATGATGGGGAGATCTCAACATGTGGGTAGAATATAGAGGTTCACTCAGTACAGTCTACAGTGATGGGGAGATCTTAACATGTGGGTAGATTATAGAGGTTCACTCAGTACAGTCTACAATGATGGGGAGATCTCAACATGTGGGTAGATTATAGAGGTTCACTCAGTACAGTCTACACTGATGGGGAGATCTCAACATGTGGGTAGATTATAGAGGTTCACTCAGTACAGTCTACAATGATGGGGAGATCTCAACATGTGACCTGATTCTAGAAGCTAGATGACTTTAACACAAAACGTTCACGCTCACATTGAAAATTGGCTTCTGTTTCCACGGGAGAGTCGCTAGTTGGCACATTTCCATGCGATTCCATACCAGGAATAGGAGCAGCTGGAGCCGTGAGAATATTGTGATTGAACAGCTGTGCCACCAGGTTGGTGAGGTTTCTAGCGGGAGTTGACGGAGTTACTGCCACAGGAGAAAATACCTTCATCTGTGGAGAGGAGGAAGGAGTGGGGAGTGGAGTGAGGAGTGAGAGAAGTGAGGAGTGAGAGAAGTGAGAAGTGAGAAGTGAGAAGTGAGGAGTGAGAGAAGTGAGAAGTGAGGAGTGAGAGAAGTGAGGAGTGAGGAGTGAGAGAAGTGAGGAGTGAGGAAAGAAGAGTGAGGAGTGAGAGAAGTGAGGAGTGAGAAACCTTACAAGTATGGAATAGGCATGATACTGTGTTATGCATTACCATGATCACGCCCCATAACTGCCACACCCACTGCATGTCACCTTTTAAGGCAGGCCTAAACCATTTCAACTAATTTGGTGCTAGGTAGTGCTGATAAAGCTGTTGCCATGTCCACAACCCAACCACACATAGCTATTCCAAGTGAATAGCAACAAACACACATACACACACACACACACAAACACACAGACACACACACACACAAACACACACACACACACACACACACACACACACACACACACCTCTTTGGCATCTTTGCAACATGTAACATGATACGCCTGCAGGAAGGAAAGGTTCGTAATGTACTTCCCACTGAACTACACAAAGAGCACATTCACAATAAAGGAAACACAGCAAGACGGACGGAACGTACACCGTATCCAACACCAGCACACAGAGGATGGTCAGGTGACTTGGTGAGTCCATTCACTCAGTCCACTCCTTGTGGGATAGTTGAGTAACGCTCTAATTACCAACGATAGCCTTTTGAATGGCTCAGCCATACAATGAGGAGCAGCTACTAATTGCTCCTTGAGCCAAGGTGCAGCTCATTAGCAGCTGATAGCACATATTTGAGGCGGACAGCCAGACTATGAATTTTATGAAATCTGAATCAAAGTGTGCATACTTGTGCTGTATAACTTTGGATACCGTGAACAGTTCTTTGCGCACATCTTGGATACTACTACAGTTTTTCATGTACATCTTAGGATACTAATAACAAGTCTTCAGGTAAAACTTTGGATGCTAACGATATTTCTTCTTGTGTGTAGATAATACGTACTACATGTTGACATAATGTTTGATATAATGAGTTGATCATGATGTAATCCGTTGATGTAATTAGTTCACATCAAGTATAATATTAATCTGTGTGTACTCACGTAGTTTGTGTACATTGTACATAGTGTGTACACAGAATCACTACCCTGGTCAGCTACGACATTACATCATTAACAAAGAAGACAGCCAATACTTGTAACATCACACATACTGCACCATCTGCTCATTCGAATGTGTGCATGATCCGTGCTTACGTACACATGTACTCTTTGTATGTACCAGTGTGTGTACTGTTTGTATGTACCATATGTGTGTACTGTTTGCATGTACCAGGTGTGTGTACTGTTTGCATGTACCAGGTGTGTGTACTGTTTGCATGTACCAGGTGTGTGTACTGTTTGCATGTACCAGGTATGTGTACTGTTTGTATGTCTGTGTGTGTGCATTGTCAAGACATAATAAGAACAAACAAATTGTAAACAAGAAATCAATTATGACACACTAGTACCAGCAAGTCAAGCAGGGCCAATTACGTCAATAACAATGGGATGGCCACACCACCCACAACATCACAACACTGACCTGTTGATCGGGGCCTCTTTTGGCTTCCTTGTAGTACCAAGCCTCCTCGTCTTCATCCCAGCACTGCTCCAGTGGTTCCTGACAGAGTGTACACTTCTGCAACGCAACCAGGCATGGGGTGACACACTCAACGCATACCACCTGGTCTACACAACCATGGGCCGTTACACACAGATAGCTCGACAACACACTCAAGGACAGCATACAACACCACACAGTGCAAACACACCTGCATTCGCACACATGCACACACATTCATGGATGGCATATGTGAAAATGTAACAAGTTGGCCAATTACCCAAAACATGGTAATGTACATCTAATGAATTAGAACTCTGAAATAATCCCAGTTGGAGTGGCAGTGTGTGAGAAACCCAACTCCACGAACCAGTGAACACACGAGATATACAGTGGAACCTCTACTAAAGGACACTCCCAACAAAGGACACCATAGAAATTACCTCCCTACAAAGGACACTCCCAACAAGGGCCACCATAGAAATTACCTCCCTACAAAGGACACTCCCAACAAAGGACACCATAGAAATTACCTCCCTACAAAGGACATAAGACACCAAATGTAGACTCCCCTATAGTGCTAAAACACTTTTCACCTCTGAAGAGTGGACAACCTCTCTATAGTGGACAAATTAGCTGGTCCCAATGTGTCCTTTATAGAGAGGCCCCACTGTATATTCTTGTACACATACACAAACATTAGGTGTATACAGTATTATTGGATACATGCATACAAGAACATTAGGTGTATACAGTATTATTGGATGCATGCATACACAAGCAGAGAGGGACTCACTCCACTATCATCCTCTAAAACCTTACAAGTGACAGAGGCGGGGTCATCAGTAACCACGCCCACTTCTCCACCTTCCTGTCTCCCTGGGACCTCTTCTGAAAGTTGTAGAGTAACCAATGTTAGAAAGTACACTCACAAAC
>OZ026549.1:207632-260132 GCA_964020155.1 Chondrilla cf. caribensis
TAGACTCACACACACTCCTCACTAGACTCACACACCCCTCACTAGACTCACACACACCCCTCACTAGACTCACGCATCCCTCACTAGACTCACACACACCCCTCACTAGACACTCACACACCCCTCACTAGACTCACACACCCCTCACTAGACTCACACACACCACACACAGTACCTGCCGTTCACCACTTTTGACTCCCGAGGAATGTCTGTCCTCCTCCAGCAGCTTCTCCTTCTTCCTGCCCAGCTCCTCTAAGACCTCCAACCTCTTCATCCTAAGACACTCCTTGTCCTCGGCCACCGGTTGCGTGGGCACCTCTACCTGGGGGAGGGTTGACCCACTTCCGGCACCGCTTGTTTTGACAGTCCCCTGGTTGAGAGGGGGTGTGGCCAGAGCCGGGTTGATGTGTATGTTAGGACCACTGTTTGGCTACAGAAAGCAGACACAACATGGAGACGGGATGAGAGAAGGCCAGTAATGGGTGTGTCACGATAGTAGTGTGCTGCGGTGGGTGTGTCATGATGGTAGTGTGCTGCGATGGGTGTGTCATGATGGTAGTGTGCTGTAGTGGGTGTGTTACGATAGTAGTGTGCTGCGGTGGGTGTGTCATGATAGTAGTGTGCTGCGGTGGGTGTGTTACGATAGTAGTGTGCTGTGGTGGGTGTGTCATGATGGTAGTGTGCTGTGGTGGGTGTGTCACGATAGTAGTGTGCTGCGGTGGGTGTGTTACGATGGTAGTGTGCTGCGCTGGGTGTGTCATGATGGTAGTGTGCTGCGGTGGGTGTGTCATGATGGTAGTGTGCTGCGGTGGGTGTGTCATGATGGTAGTGTACTGCGGTGGGTGTGTCATGATGGTAGTGTGCTGTGGTGGGTGTGTCACGATAGTAGTGTGCTGCGGTGGGTGTGTCATGATAGTAGTGTGCTGTGGTGGGTGTGTTACGATAGTAGTGTGCTGTGGTGGGTGTGTCATGATAGTAGTGTGCTGCAGTGGGTGTGTCATGACGGTAGTGTGCTGCGGTGGGTGTGTCATGATGATAGTGTGCTGTGGTGGGTGTGTCACAATGGTAGTGTGCTGCGGTGGGTGTGTCACAATGGTAGTGTGCTGCGGTGGGTGTGTTACAATAGTAGTGTGCTGTGGTGGGTGTGTCACAATGGTAGTGTGCTGTGGTGGGTGTGTCATGATGGTAGTGTGCTGCAGTGGATGTGTCACAATAGTAGTGTGCTGCGGTGGGTGTGTCATGATAGTAGTGTGCTGCAGTGGGTGTGTCATGATGGTAGTGTGCTGCGGTGGGTGTGTCATGATGGTAGTGTGCTGTGGTGGGTGTGTCATGATAGTAGTGTGCTGTGGTGGGTGTGTCATGATGGTAGTGTGTTACAGTGGGTGTGTCATGATAGTAGTGTGCTGTGGTGGGTGTGTCACGATAGTAGTGTGCTGCAGTGGGTGTGTCATGATGGTAGTGTACTGCGGTGGGTGTGTCATGATGGTAGTGTGCTGTGGTGGGTGTGTCATGATAGTAGTGTGCTGTGGTGGGTGTGTCATGATGGTAGTGTGTTACAGTGGGTGTGTCATGATAGTAGTGTGCTGTGGTGGGTGTGTCACAATGGTAGTGTGCTGCAGTGGGTGTGTCATGATGGTAGTGTGCTGCAGTGGGTGTGTCACAATAGTAGTGTGCTGCGGTGGGTGTGTCATGATAGCAGTGTGCTGCGGTGGGTGTGTCATGATGGTAGTGTGCTGCAGTGGGTGTGTCATGATAGTAGTGTGCTGTGGTGGGTGTGTCATGATGGTAGTGTGCAGCCGTGGGTGTGTCATGATGGTAGTGTGCTGCAGTGGGTGTGTCATGACGGTAGTGTGCTGCAGTGGGTGTGTCATGATAGTAGTGTGCTGTGGTGGGTGTGTCATGACGGTAGTGTGCTGCGGTGGGTGTGTCATGATGGTAGTGTGCTGTGGTGGGTGTGTCACAATGGTAGTGTGCTGCGGTGGGTGTGTCACAATGGTAGTGTGCTGCGGTGGGTGTGTTACAATAGTAGTGTGCTGTGGTGGGTGTGTCATGATAGTAGTGTGCTGCGGTGGGTGTGTTACAATAGTAGTGTGCTGCGGTGGGTGTGTCATAATGGTAGTGTGCTGCAGTGGGTGTGTCACAATAGTAGTGTGCTGCGGTGGGTGTGTCATGATAGTAGTGTGCTGCGGTGGGTGTGTCATGATGGTAGTGTGCTGCAGTGGGTGTGTCATGATAGTAGTGTGCTGTGGTGGGTGTGTCATGATGGTAGTGTGCAGCCGTGGGTGTGTCATGATGGTAGTGTGCTGCAGTGGGTGTGTCATGACGGTAGTGTGCTGCGGTGGGTGTGTCATGATGGTAGTGTGCTGTGGTGGGTGTGTCATGATGGTAGTGTGCTGCAGTGGGTGTGTCATGATGGTAGTGTGCTGCTGTGGGTGTGTCATGATGGTAGTGGGTGTGACAGCTGTGTCATAGCCGGCCACATGACACACAAAACAAACAAGTATACTCAACCAACAGGTGATGGAGGGAGACTAGCTGACATACCAGAAAGTGTGGGTTAACAAATATCTTGGGGCTGGAGGGGTTGGCTGGACTGACCACCGGCCAGTTCTCATCCAAAGAGTGGCACTTGTTGTCAACAGCGTACAGGGCCAGGGGAGGGAGGATACCGTTCCAGGAAGTCCTCAACTTGTACAAGGACTTGCGTATCGGTGGATCCACCTGAAAACAACAAAAGAAGTGACTGACCAGAACATGAAGTGCTGGTGGGTTAGACATCCCTGGGAAATAAACTAATGTCATCATTTGAATACATCAAATAACCACAGCATGACAGATCTGAGATTTCTCATCAATCCAGTCCACCACTGGTGGTCAATTATCCCCATTCTACTTCAACTCTCCGAGAGAACCCACATACTACCAGGCAACAACCGTGTCCATCACCACAGAGGTCACGGAATGTAGTCTATTGTACGGAATTTCAAGTAATTTGTAAGTAACAGGGGGTCAGCTCCTGAGTAGAACACAAGGAGTTACATTGTGAACTATTATTTGAGAAGTAAATTTTCAAAGCCGTAATAAAAGTTGACATTTGTCCCAGTTATGCTACCCATTACAGTGAATAAACTTTTGAACAAAGTTTCAGTGAGGGGAAGGGAGGGGCAACACGGACACACTACAAGGGATTCCCTGATCCTCCCACTTTCATATCAACTCAGTTTACTCCAAGGAAGCTGATGAGCAAACGTGTTCCCTTGGTTGTAGCAATTGATGGAACACATCCAAATTACAAAGCTTAGAAAAAAGAAACAACAGGAGGAAATGCTGCCGTATGTGGACCATCTTTGTAAAATCTTGCTTTTCATTTTATCCGGAAACACTTTGACATTATTGCACATCACCATGACAACAGATGTAACACTCTGATAAAACCATCACAGATGGAGAATTCAATAGAAACACATGCTGATCAGACATGCAATAACAGAGCATCAATATCATTGTGATCATGCGTCCAATCCCAAAGTACTAGGACCCTTCTACTGTATTCCTTGCAATGTCACTTTCATTTATCAATAAATACATAATTTGATTAATTAACAACCCTTTAATCTTATCATCATAATCTACACACTTACACAAACTTCAAAAACATGGCAAAATATGACTGGAATGACATCTGTGAAATATCGAAGGTAATCGCCATTTAAATTCTTCATTATTGAATCTATTAAATACAAGGCTGGTAGTTTCGCAGTAGGCTTCACCTGCAGAATGTGGGTGGTGTGTGCAGTGTGTGTTAGTTTGTAGTGTGTGTTAGTTTGTAGTGTGTGGTGTGTGTGTGCGTGTGTGTGTGTGTGTGTGTGTGAGTGTGTGTGTGTGTGTTAGTGAGTGTGTGCATGTGTGCATGTGGGGATACACAAACTCAAACACAATAAAACAAAATGTTGAAGACAATTCAACAGACCTTAATAACATGGTCTTCTAACAATTTAACAATTTGTGGGGCGTAGGCAACATGAAAACTAGCTTTCTTCGTGAGGTCTTCTATCAGTGGGCGACAGTTGAAAGTTAGATCTTCCAGAAGTCTTCGAAAGTCTTGACAAACCAGCTTTACTCGTTCAGCACTCGTTAACTGCCCTTTTGAGAATATTTCACTCATCTTAGCCTCCTAAGATAGTATACACATACACATATGTACGTATCACTTGAGATAAACGCCGGGTAAGTCGGAGAAATAACTTTCTAACTAGCTTCGAATTCTTGGTTAACGCACACTCAGAAGTGAAGACAATATCTGCTCACGTTTATGAACACAGGGAGTTATTTTCTGCTCGTAAACGTCCAATGTGCCATGAGAAGACCATTTATATTACTGTACCAGCCTTGTGGTGCTCTCAGCCATTTTCTCCTACCGTTGTTGACAATGATGTCATGAAAATGGCGGTAAACACGTAATCCATTTTTATTGATGATGGAGCGCGTACTCTTACTCTTTCATATCTACCTCACAACAGCTACTCATTTACGGTGCTTTTTCACGGTAAATTTATCGAATTGCCGTAAGATGCTTACAGAAAGACTGTGTGCAAAGAATTTCAAGTCAGGTGACTCAATGACGTAATGGGGGTGTGTATTTTATGAGGCTTCTTTTGTATTATCAACATCACGTGCATCCGTGTACATATTAACTCGAACACTTCAATACTAGTACAGTATATCACGTGTATATTCAATATAATTTCAGTATCAAAACGCTTGACCTATTGGCAGAGAGCGATTCTGAGAAAGAACTTTTCAAATCTTCACATCCACTTTTCCCTATATACTGGTGAGTGTGCCGTACACACACAGTCTCTATTGTCGTTTGATCTTGAAATAATCAAGTTTATTTCTTCTTTAGAGAGTCTCGCCGACTGGGTCGGAGTATGGAGGGTGAATACGACTATTTGTTCAAAATTGTCCTCATTGGTGATGCTGGAGTAGGTAAAACTAGCATAGTTCGAAGGTACACGGACGGCGTGTTCTCCTCCGCTGGTATCCCGACAATTGGAGTGGACTTTTGTATCAAAACTATAAAGATAGGATCAGATTCCGTGAAGGTGAGCTGTCGTGATTACAATGTTTAGACAAGGTGGGAACCTGGCACCATGTAGCTGTACTGGAATGTTTGTGAGATTGGCTTATTCTATCTGGTATACTGGAACACATGACTGTGTCGGCCATTTTTTCAGATATTTTTCATTCAGAGGAAAATTATAAAGTAGCAAATTTTGACGAAAACATAATGTGTGTTAAATCACTGCTGATTTGTGTCTTGTAGAGAATTTTAATGGAACTGCTATTGAAGAGGTTACCTACATGCAACCTGGTTCACTACAGTGTCTCTCTGTGTGTGCATGCATGTGTGTGCATGTGTGCGCGTGTGTGTATGCATGTGTGTGTGTGTGTGTGTGTGTGTGTGTGTGTGTGTGTTTGTGTGTGTGTGCATATGCGTGTGCGTGTGTGTGTGTGTGTGCATGCGCGCGTGTGTGCATGTATGTGTGTATGTGTGTGTGTGTGCATGTGGGCATGTGTGTGTGTGTGTGTGTGTGTGTGTGTGTGTGTGTGTGTGCATATGCATGTGTGTGTGTGTGTGCGCGTATGTGTGTGTGTGCATGCGCGCGTGTGTGCATGTATGTGTGTATGTGTGTGTGTGTGCATGTGGGCATGTGTGTGTGTGTGCATGTGGGCATGTGTGTGCATGCACATGCACGTGTGTGTGTACATATCTATATCTCTATGTGTGTGGATGTGCATCTATCCATCTCCTTCATTCATAAATAGTATAAGGTTCATCAGAATACAGTATACAACAATAGCTTATAATTTTAGGATGATGTAATGTAACTATTTTTAGCCACTGTCGTGCTGTTAATTCATATCATCTGCAGCTCCAAATATGGGACACAGCAGGTCAGGAAAGATTCAGAACCATCACTCAGAGCTATTATCGAAGTGCCGATGCAATTGTTCTGGTGTTTGACGTCAGTAGTGTGGCTACATTCAACAACCTCTCAGATTGGCTTTCTGAGGTGGAACGCTATGCCGGGAACAATGTCCACCGTGTTCTCATCGGGAACAAGTGTGACCTTACGGAGAGAGAGGTTTCAAAGGACGTCTCAGACAAGTTTGCCCAACAGCATTCAATGCCTCTCCTGGAAACATCGGCTAAGAATTCAGAAAATATCGAAGAGTTGTTTCAGAGTTTGGCAAAAAGTCTTCGCGACAGCCTATCAGAAAGAAGGTTGAAAGGACCCAACCCATCACTAAAGAATGAACGCACAGTCAACTTGCAAAACCCACGCGGGGAGAAGGAAGGAGGATCGGGATGTTGCGGTTGACCGAGTGGACCTACTCTCAATGATTAATACAGTTTTATTGTACTAATAGGTCCCAAACCTGTTTCCACTTTCAGATGTGTACTTGCATCCAACTGGGAGTAGAAATCGTTTCTACATAATTGTCCACACACCTATTGCCTAATAATTGTAATTCTAACAAATATAGCATAGCTAATTCTGAGCTAGCTTGGTATATACATTTTTTGATATACAATAGATTGTGTTGAATATTTAATGAGTGCATAAAAATGTTTAATAATATTTAATTGTATCCTATGTATCTATTAAATGTGACAGGTGTGCTTGTATGCTTTACTGGACCATGTGATGTCCAGGAGTTATAAAAGCTTTTCACTTGTCTAAGACAACATATTTCACTGAGCCATGGGAGCCTTCTGATTGGATATGTCACTTAAAGCTATTATAGAAATGTGCAGGCAGAGGCATGGTTTACCAAATCTAGATGGGGGTATGTGTACGTACATGTAGACAAAATAGTGTGAACAAAATACATAGCAAAAATAATAAATCGACAAGAGAACATCAAAACAAACAACCCCTCGATCACATAGTTCTCCATAAACTGCTCACCAGCTGCAGTGCAAGCCAAAGGCTGGAATGTACTGGAATACCTTGGTATTCACTATTATGCACGTACTGTGTTTGAAACTACAGGTATAATAATGTTATGCATTTAGATTTGTGAATAATATATCATATCCTTATTTTGAATGTGTATGTACAATATTCCAGATAAACAGAATACAATAATTACAATGAGAAAATAAATATAGGTATAAAATTAATTTATGTCCACAAAATATCACACACAGATGTACTAGAGGTACTTGTGACAGGGATTGACACTATGACAGTAGCTAAAAATAGATACATTACATCATTTTTATATTACAAGCTATCGCTGTAAGTATACTGTATTCCGATGAACCTGGTATACTTCATATGGGTTGAATTGGGTGGATAAAGGTACAATCCAAAACACACGTACATGTGTGTGTGTGTGTACGCGTGCGTGTGTGTGTGGTGTGTGTGTGTGTGTGTGTGTGTGTGTGTGTGTGCGCGTGTGGTGTGTGTGTGTGTGTGTGTGTGTGTGTGTGTGTGTGTGTGTGTGTGTGTGTGTGTGTGTGTGTGCATATACACATAAACACAGAATCGGAAAAAAACAAATCCTCCATCAGAATGGCCTTTTACATCATTGCTTCTTATATCGGTTCATCTTTTTGTACCTTGTGGTCCCACAGAGCATGCTCTTGGGAAGAACGATCTGTCACATAGTAGTCCTGGCCGAGAAAGCAGTAACGAAAGAAAGCGACTAGCTTTTCAATTCCCACAACCTGTAGAGTTGAAGCAAGCTCAGGCAGTAATCGCAACCGTGTGTACACCACACAACACACAAGCAATAGCAACTGTGTGTACACCACACAACACACAAGCAATAGCAACTGTGTGTACACCACACAACACACAAGCAATAGCAACTGTGTGTACACCACACAACACACAAGCAATAGCAACTGTGTGTACACCACACAACACACAAGCAATAGCAACTGTGTGTACACCACACAACACACAAGCAATAGCAACTGTGTGTACACCACACAACACACAAGCAATAGCAACCATGTGTACACCACACAACACACAAACGATCCCAACTGTGTGTACACCACACAACACACAAGCAATCACAACCATGTGTACACCACACAGCACACAAGCAATTGCAACCATGTGTACACCACACAACACACAAACGATCCCAACTGTGTGTACACCACACAGCACACCTGTGCTGATATCTCCTCCACATAGTCCATGAATAATATATCCATTGCTTCGGGCAACAGCTTCCTAAAGTGGCTGGACATCAGTTGCATATCAAGTTTGACATATCCGTGAACATGGATGGCAGTGGGGATTTTGCCTTCGGTTCTTCTGCTACAAAGCATGGGGTCGTTGGGGTGGGGAGGGAACAAGTCTTCTAGCCCTCTGAAGCGGAGGCGGAGGAGACGAGCGAAGAACTCCACTGTCTGGTTGAATCCATAGAGCTCATGTACCATCATGTCCAGGTACAATCTGAGGGCATACATTTGACCTGAGGGAACATGTAGCATGATCTGAGGTGATGTACACGGGACCCATGCATGCATGGATCTGAGGTGATGTGATGATTGGAACAGGGCAATTTGCTACTAGCCGATTGGATCCACACTCACAGCTTGGTAGAGTTAAAAGCTTCACAGATGTGAATACACATTCACAAACCAAATCACATACTCACAGGACTACGCACACACATGCACATTCAAAACAAAGAAATCCATAGAATCACACACACACACACACACACACACACACACACACACACACACACACACACACACACACACACACATTCAAAAACCAAGAAGCCCACAATACCACACAGCACAGACCCACATGCACATGAAACATACCCACCCACCTTCTGGGCTTGCTATTAGGTCAAATTTGTGGTCATGCCTGTAGATAGTGTTCATGTGATCATACAGGTTATAGTCATGTGACCAGGTTGATATGGAAACGGCTGGCTCATCCAGAGTCTCAACATAGTGCCAAGTATATGGTGGTATGAAGAGAATGTCACCAGGTGTCACAGTCACCTGACTGGCATGTGATTTGCCAAATAAGGGAAACCTGGCCAAATCTGGTTGCCGAAAGTTGATCCGTGATTTATGCCACATCGGGTGTACCCGAGGATACATGTACATCAGTTCGTACTGCCATGGTGACCAGAGAGTAAATCTTTTACGTCCCTTAATCTGAACAAAGATGTTAAAGTCTTGATCAAAATGCGTGTGCGTGATCATCTTTGGGGAAGATATCCAGATGAACTGTTTCCTGTCATCCAAGTCTCGCTGAGTATGGAACAAGAGATCACTTGGCAGAGTGTCAGGGATTAACTCCTCAGGTAGGGAAGAAAAGAAGTAGTGTCCAGTGTAACCGTCTGTACAAGAATGTGGAAATCTCACACAACTGAAGAAGTTTGCAGCTGTCATGTTCTTCACAGCATAGGGGAGAGAGATGTTCACCTTTAAGGGAGCTTTCAAATCAGGGTCAAAGGTGAGGTAGGAATCTGTGTACTTCACAGCTTCAAGGTTTTGTCTGGCAAACCTGTCAGTGAGATAGGACCAGGACCATTTGGATATGGCTGGCCACCGAGTTACAACGCTGTTCTTCAAAACAACTGGTTCGCCAAACTTCATTAGTGGCTCGAAAAAAGGTTTTGTTGGTTGCCATTCCCACACAGGTGTTGTTTCCTTGACAACAGCCTGAAGGGGCATACCCTTGCAATGACTACCAGAATGCAAACTCTCCTCGTTTACCGAGAGTTCACGGACATAATCAACTATTTTCGAACCATCCATTGAGTGGAGGAACAGATGGTTGGAATCCTGGTCGGCATGGCTACCGGTAAATCCAGACAGAAGTATGTTCCCAGACGTCTGTTGTGTATCTCTCGAGGGGTTCATACTGACAACTGACGTACTTCTCCGTTCTTTGTCAGACACACAACCATGTATCGGAGAACAGAAGCTACACCCACCATCACTAGTCACCACCCCATCACTGATGTCCAAGCACTCATCAGAGTGGCGATAGTGGATAAATTCTGTTCCGGAAGAAGATGGATTCAGTGGAAAAGAGCTATCAAGATCAGTATAATCTGTAACCTGGAAAGCAATCCCTTTGGCCAGAAGATGTGATTGGTAAGTGTTCTGGTACTGTCGCCCCCTTGCTATCAACTTCTGTAAGGTGAGTGCTTTGTTGAAATGACTCCCATCTCCGTAGAGAACGGAGGCTGCAGGGCTCCCCAACATGTCAATGAACAAAGAATACCTTCGGGAGACCACCAAGTTAAAAGAGATGTTCCAATCCCTTATAAAATTATTTAATATTGATTCAAGTGACTTTAACATCTTTGGTTCAAAGTTGTTTACATGGTTGTCATTTTTAGGGGATTTTTTGGGGGACTTCTGAAGGCCAGTAAAAATAATCACATGCAAGTCTCTATCCAGCAATACCTCCAGACCTCGAACTTCGTTTGTTGGAATAAACCTCTTCGGAATCCACTTCGTCACAAGATCCTCCAACAGCTGTGATGTCCCAAGAACAAAGGCTTGCTCTAAACCGACTTTGGAGAGTTTTCCTTTCTTCTCAGACACGCCCAAGGTTCTGTTAAGCTCTTTAATGTCGATGTGGGACGTCCAGGGTTGAACGAGAAAATACCTCGAGCTGGACTTAGCCTTAGGACTGTATTGCACCACCGCAAATTTGCTGTCCCTGCTATGGAATTCGTGTTCCTTTACGGTTGCGTGCAAGCGGTCAATAATTAGCAGCAAGTGCTCTTTGCTCTTCTTATTCCAAGAGAAAGGACGTTCTACGAAGATAAGAAAATCTGAACCTCGAGAATTATCGCTGCTTAGGAAATTCGTCAGGCAACTTTCAGCTTTCCATGCAAGACAGGTCGAATTCCCCACGTCCTTAGTCCTCATTAGACTTCTTATGTCATTGGAATGAATGCACTGGTGAACGGGGACTAATAGCACATCGCGAAAACATACTAAACTGAGTATACTCACTAAATGCCACAAACCAACAGCGCTGGTTGCAGCCATTTTGATCCAGTATACTCTATTCCGACTTTGTATACTCCTCGTATTTTCATATCCATACATTCGCGCTCAGCTGATCCCGTTTGCCCCGTTACTATGGACGGTGGCCGTAAAATGCGTATACAATACCGGTATCGTCTATTAGATCTACAGACTGAATGGAATTGTTCGTGTTTGGAAACAGACACGATGATGTTTCGAAGTATTGCACATCGCACATGAAATTGTAAGAAAAAAATTGGAATTACAAGAGAATTGTGTTTGATGTGGTAAAAATTAATGATCTAAAGTTGGATTAATGAAAAAGTCACGGATTAATAAATCGTGTGTGTGTGCACTATGTGAATGTGTTGATTAAAATGGTTAAACTATCCAAGTGTGAATATACATTACAAACTACAAGTAAATTAGAGGATGAAAGCTATTTGATACATGGTGTTGACCTTTGTGGTGGTGTGAAGGTTGCGGCTCATGGGAGTTTGTTGTACCCTGTCCACCAGTACCCATTAACATAGGGAAAGAAGATGAGTCCACACAGTATGCTGAAGATGTATATCCCAATAAACAGGAATATCAGGACCCAATCAATGATGATGATCACGAAGCTGAACATAAACACTGGTCTCTCGCAGCAGAGGGAGGCGGCGTGGTTGACTGAACAGTTCTGACGCCCAGCACCAGACCAAGCCCTGTAGTATCCCAATACCCACACACTGCCCACAATCAGCCAGGCAAATAGGAACAGACTGAGTATCCACATTATAATGTCAAATACGTTCAGGTAGCGACGTTCGGGAAGGCTCTTCCCAAAGTTGTAGATACAGTCCCAGAGGAAACTAAGGATGGAGAAGGTGACCAGCAGGATGTAGGAGGACCCGAAGACAATCATCCAGATTGGGATCATCCGGTTGATGTTACAGTCATGGATGTGGATGGCACCTGGGGGGGGGGGGGAGAGAATGGGCATTTGGTACAATTACATACAGCTAGTAAGGCCTGCCAACAAAGACCACCCAATGGTCTGGAAGAACCAACATATTCAAAATCTCATGTATGCAATAACATATGAACCTCTTTTGTGGGCTGTACATGTGAGGAACTGCAATTACAATGGAATTAACCTGCAACTGCCTATATGTAAGGGCTCCACATAAGAGACCATAATAACTTTGCATGCACTCTACACAGCTGATCTTTTGGTAGTGTGAATGTAATGTAATTAAGTTGATGTATTGGATAGTTCAATAATGGTCACTTGGGAGAGGTGGTCTTAGTGCTAGGTTCCATTGTATTTGCTTGGTGTACAAATGGATTCATTGTTACTGGATGGATGAGTGGATGTGCAGTGTTTATGAATCAGCGCTCACACTAGATACGCCAGCTAAACAATACAGACCTGATAATACCAGACGGACAATGTCCCATGAGAGACCACACAGTACACAAAAGCATATGATGGAAAATAGCAACAATATAGTTTAGGAAAGAGTGTGGTTTGAGTGGAGGAAAAGGTTTCAATGGAGAGAACAAAACGGTAATTATCACTATCTGAATCGGATGTGATAACGTCAAGTGCCTTCATTCATATTACTACTATTCACATTATTAGAACAATAGTACACACAGTATACACAGTACACACAGTACACACACAGTACACACAGTACACACACAGTACACACAGTACACAAAATACACAAAATACACACAGTACACACAGTACATGCACACAGTACACATAGTACATACAGTACTATTACACACAGTACACACTGCATATAGAGTACATACAGTGCACACACTACAGGGATACTTACCAACAGCAATCATAGCTATCCAAAGAGGTAGCAATATAATTCTGCAACATTTCAAGGTTCCTCCACCTAATAGTATTAAAGATGCAATTAAAAAGAAATAAATAAACCGACATTTAGGTAAAAAAAAAACAGTAGCTACACAAATTGTGTTCTTTTACATGTGCATATAAGTGAGTAATGATTTGAGTGCTGGATTACAGCAGGGAGCCAACAGACACCAGCTCTGTGAAGTCCATTGCTTCAGAAGTCGCTCTCACCATAGAAGATGATCCTGCGTGTGTTGTTGACTCTGCCCTGGGAAATTGTTCCTTTCTACAAAGACAGACAGGAGAGAAAGCACACGCTATGCATGTAGCCTTTGTTACAGAATAGATGCTCTGTAGTATCAACCCCTCTACTACCTATAATAGTACAGACCCCTGGAAAGATCAGTTATGTGTCTGATGGGGTCTTCCAGTAGTAGAGTATCTATAAAATAATTATTATCTATCTATATCTGATTTAATGGGGTCACAGGTACTGGAGTAGAGTCTCTATATGGTCATTTAGACATTGGTACAGTTTTAAGATGAACATGATTGGCTACATGAAGCAACCTGAGCATGCCGTCTGTCCCTAGCGTGTAATGGAGGTCGGGAGAACAGCCCAGGTTAGAGCACAAAGACACGAACAGGAATTCAAACGAATCCTTTACCTGATCATCGGAGGTCGAATCAGACATTTCCGGACAAGCGTTGTAGGATTAGATCTGGCAGAACAGCTGGAACGTCTTGAAAACGAATTCCCAAAAATTGGAAGAATTCCTTCTTTTATAGTCTGCAGTGGCGTCTACACTATGAACCCTAGACTCAATCTTGTGTGCAATAGTCTATTCCACACTCGATCGAATCTAGAGTCCTATTGAATGGGAAAGTAACAATTAAGGACACGCTTACAAAGCAGATAATTACTAAAAGCCATACTCCTGTAGACAATACGAAGTAGGAAACATATCCGAAGGGGTACAGTCCTTTTAAAATTGAAGATATGACACCGTACGTGTCTCCTATACAACCCTCTCAGCGACCGCCATTTCGCGATGATGCAGACGGTACAATGTACTGGGATACCATAGGGATAAATTTTGATGCCACATTTTATATCTTATGCTGTTCTGTGAATATTCTTTTGAGCTGTACTGTATAATGATCTGTATATTATTCCACTTTATTTTTTCTTGTATTTAACAGTTGCCCACACGCAACATTTTAATTTCATGCTCCTAAAATCATCATAAATCTACTATGTATGTACTCTCATGTTTCGTATATTTACATACGTGTTTATTTTATCTTCTTCCATTATAAGTTATCCTTGCACTCCATAATCACCCTCATTACATCCTAGTAACTTCTGCCACCAATACTGTACCACTCTGTTTGGCTCTCTGAAAAGTTGAGTGCAGACCCTCAGCCACATTATCATATTACATTATCATATTGTATCATGATGTAGCTTCACCTGTAGTAACACTCCTTGGCTGTTAAGTTATGATAATAATAACAATATGTGGGATAAATGCATGTTTCAGCCAAACTTCATCTCATTGTACAGTATATATTGAAAACAAGAATTAATAATGTAATAAAAGATTGATATAATATAATATATATATCATATGGAGACTGGGGAGCTTTCATGATCGGTGAGAAAACATATCTGTTCGGCCACCACTAGATACATACCACCTCCAGCAGGTGTACATGCATCAGTATTTGCACCATGATGTATTACATGGACACCAGAGTGGTCGTGGCAACCAGCAATAAAATTTGACATTTTTATGCTTGTCACCACGAGGCCCATAGCACACTCAGAACGGTGTGTATGCATCCAAAATTGTGTTGATGAGTTTGGCATGGACACTGGGCAACCCTTGGTGACCAGCAACAAGATGTAAAATTACCTGAGTGATCACCACAAGGCATATATATTACACTTATATTCAATTTGGAATGTACATACAAAAGTATATGCATTATTTGTCATATGGGTACAGGGAAGAATATTTGATTGGTGACAAAACGCATGTTTTGGTTATCAGAAGGACCGTACTGGTTCCAGGAGTGTGTCCGTGCATCCGTATTTGAGCTATGATGCATCATGTGTACACAGGAGAAGCTGTGGTGACAAGCCAAAAATTGACATTTTTTCGCTTGTCACCACGAGGCCTATAGCACACTCAGGACGGTATGTATGCATCCAAAATTGTGTTGGTGAGTTTAGCACAGACACTGGGCATCCCCTAATGACCAGTAATAGAATGTAAAATTACCTAAGTGATCACCACAAGGTGTATTACACTTATATTGGAATGTACATACGAAAGTATATGCATTATTATATGTGTCATCTGGACACCAGGGAAGAATGTTTGATCCACGACTAAATGTATCTTGTTTGATATATATCAGAAGAGCCGTCTCACTACCAGGAGTGTGTCCATGCATCTGTATTTGAACTATGATGCATCATGTGGACGCTGGAGAGGCCATGGTGACCAGCGATAAAATTTGGCATTTTTTGCTGGTAACATGAGTCCTATAGCACACTCAGGGGTGTGTGCATGCATCCCAATTTGTATTGATTAATTTAATATGGACACAGCGCATCCCTTGGTGACAAACAATAGAATCTAAAATTACCTGAGTGATCACCACTTACATATATTGGAATGTACATACAAAACTACATGCATTATTATTTGTCTCATATGGACACTGGGAAGAGTGACCAAACATATCTTGTTTGTTATCAGAAGGACTGTACTACTACCAGTCATAATACACTTATATTGGAATGTTTATACTGAAGTATGTATGGGAATACGTAGTAGATTAATTCCCTCCTTGGGTTGGTGCATGGGAAATGTACTCACTGCAAAGACTAATTAACCTCAGGCTGCGCCCTTGGTCAATTAGTCTTTGCAGTGAGTACAATTTCCCATGAACCAACCCAAGGAGGGATTTATCTATTATGTATCCTGGCAACTCAGAACTAATTACATTTTGTCAATAAGTGTATCAAATTAATCAGGATTTGTCAAAGAGTGTATCAACTTTATCCTTTCTGAGCTAGTACATGGGAAATGTATGTAAGTCGGTTCCTTTGATGTTACCTTAATGCATCTTTTTTGTTATCATAAGGACTGCACTACTACCAGGAATGTGTCCATGCATCTGTAATTCAGTTGTGATGCATCATGTGGGCACTGGAGAGGCCGCGGTAATCAGCAAGAAAATTTGATATTTTTCCAAGTGATTGTGAGGCCCTTAGCACACTCAGGACAGTGTGTATGCATCCGAAGCTGTGCTGGTGAGCTTGTCATGGACACTGGGCAACCCTTGGTGACCACCAACAGAATGTGAAATTACCTGAGTGATCACCACTAGGTGTATTACATGTATATTGGAATGTACATACAAAAGGGTAATAATGCATTATGTGTCACACAGGGGTGAAGTTTTGGTTGACGGGAAAACGTATCAAATTTACTATCAGGAGGACCGTACTAGTTCCAGGAGTGTGTCTGTGCATCCGTATTTGAGCTATGATGCATTACGTGCACACAGGAGAAGCCGTGGTGACAACTCAATAATTTGACATTTTTATGCCTGTCACCACGAGGCCCATAGCACACTCAGGATGGTGTGTATGCATCCGAAACTGTGTTGGTGAGCTTGTCATGGACACTGGGCAACCCTAGGTGACCAGCAACGGAATGTGAAATTACCTGAGTGATCACCACTAGGTGTATTACATGTATATTGGAATGTACATACAAAAGGGTAAAAATGCATTATGTGTCACACAGGGGTGAAGTTTTGGTCGGCGGGAAAACGTATCTAATTTGCTATCAGGAGGACCATTATGTTCCAGGAGTGTGCCCGTGTATCCGTAGTTGAGCTATGATGCATTACGTGCACACAGGAGAGGCCGTGGTGACAACTCAAAAAATTGACATTTTTTTGCTTGTCACCACGAGGCTTATAGCGCACTCAGGACAATCAGAATGCTTCCGAAATTGTGTTGGTGAGTTAGGCATGGACACTAGGTAGCCCTTGGTGACCAGCAAAGAAATCTCAAATTGCTTAGGTGATCACCACAAGGCGTAATACACTTATATATGAATCTACATACAAAGTATATATATTGGCACTAGGGGGAAATTTTGGTCGACATCAAAATGCATCCTTTTTTCTATCAGAAGGTAGCTACCAGGTCCAGGAGTGTGTCTGTGCATTCGGATTTGAGCTATGATGCATCACGTGCACACAGGAGAGGCCGTGGTGACAACTCAAAAGATTGACATTTTTTTGCTTGTCACCACGAGGCTCATAGCGCACTTAGGACAATCAGAATGCTTCCGAAATTGTGTTGGTGAGTTAGGCATGGACACTAGGTAGCCCTTGATGACCAGCAAAGAAATCTCAAATTGCTTAGGTGATCACCACAAGGCGTAATACACTTATATATGAATCTACATACAAAGTATATATATTGGCACAAAGGGGAAATTTTGGTCGACATCAAAAATGCATCTTTCTGCTATCAGAAGGTAGCTACCAGGTCCAGGAGTGTGTCTGTGCATTCGGATTTGAGCTATGATGCATCACGTGCACACAGGAGAGGCCGTGGTGACAACTCAAAAAATTGACATTTTTTGCTTGTCACCACGAGGCTCATAGCACACTTAGGACAATCAGAATGCTTCCGAAATTGTGTTGGTGAGTTAGGCATGGACACTAGGTAGCCCTTGATGACCAGCAAAGAAATCTCAAATTGCTTAGGTGATCACCACAAGGCGTAATACACTTATATATGAATCTACATACAAAGTATATATATTGGCACTAGGGGGAAATTTTGGTCGACATCAAAATGCAACTTTTTGCTATCAGAAGGTAGCTACCAGGTCCAGGAGTGTGTCTGTGCATTCGGATTTGAGCTATGATGCATCACGTGCACACAGGAGAGGCCGTGGTGACAACTCAAAAATTTGACATTTTTTTGCTTGTCACCACGAGGCCTATAGCACACTCAGGACGGTGTGTATGCATCCGAAACTGTGTTGGTGAGCTCGTCATGGACACTGGGCAACCCTTGGTGACCAGCAACGGAATGTGAAATTACCTGAGTGATCACCACTAGGTGTATTACATGTATATTGGAATGTACATACAAGGGGTGAAGTTTTGGTTGACGGGAAAATGTATCAAATTTGCTATCAGGAGGACCGTAGTAGTTCCAGGAGTGTGTCTGTGCATCCGTATTTGAGCTATGATGCATTACGTGCACACAGAAGAAGCCGTGGTGACAACTCAATAATTTGACATTTTTATGCTTGTCACCACGACGCCCATAGCACACTCAGGACGGTGTGTATGCATCCGAAACTGTGTTGGTGAGCTTGTCATGGACACTGGATAACCCTTGGTGACCACCAACGGAATGTGAAATATTACCTGAGTGATCACCACTAGGTGTATTACATGTATATTGGAATGTACATACAAAGGGGTAATAATGCATTATGTGTCACACAGGGGTGAAGTTTTGGTCGGCGGGAAAACGTATCAAATTTGCTATCAGGAGGACCGTACTAGTTCCAGGAGTGTGCCCGTGCATCCGTAGTTGAGCTATGATGCATCACGTGCACACAGGAGAGGCTGTGGTGACAACTCAAAAATTTGACATTTTTATGCTTGTCACCACCAGGCCTATAGCACACTCAGTACGGTGTGTATGCATCCGAAACTGTGTTGGTGAGCTTGTCATGGACACTGGATAACCCTTGGTGACCACCAACGGAATGTGAAATATTACCTGAGTGATCACCACTAGGTGTATTACATGTATATTGGAATGTACATGCAAAAGTATATACATGATTATGTGTCACACAGGGGTGAAGTTTTGGTCTGCATGAAAATGTATTAAAATTGCTATTAGGAGGACCGTACTAGTTCCAGGAGTGTGCCTGTACATAGGGGACATATATTGAGGTCCTGAAAACTGCAGATGAGAAAAACGTCTTTAAAGAAGATTCCACTAGCTGTACTTAGGAAGTGTCCTAAATACAGAGGTCCTATGGCCACTGTAGATATGATCTTAGTAGAGAGGTCCCACTGTAGATATGATCTTAGTAGAGAGGTCCCACTGTAGATATGATCTTAGTAGAGAGGTCCCACTGTAGATATGATCTTAGTAGAGAGGTCCCACTGTAGATATGATCTTAGTAGAGAGGTCCCACTGTAGATATGATCTTAGTAGAGAGGTCCCACTGTAGATATGATCTTAGTAGAGAGGTCCCACTGTAGATATGATCTTAGTAGAGAGGTCCCACTGTAGATATGATCTTAGTAGAGAGGTCCCACTGTAGATATGATCTTAGTAGAGAGGTCCCACTGTAGATATGATCTTAGTAGAGAGGTCCCACTGTAGATATGATCTTAGTAGAGAGGTCCCACTGTAGATATGATCTTAGTAGAGAGGTCCCACTGTAGATATGATCTTAGTAGAGAGGTCCCACTGTAGATATACATATGTGAGCGGATCTGAGAAAACAGCCCTCTAAGGTTGTTTACGATTACACTGATAGGTGTCAAAACAGGTTGTGGTGTAAATTTTTCGAATTTTCTTTTTTTTCATAAATATGATATAAATGTTTAGTAGAATGTTCCCTGAAAGCGCGGTGACCATACGATGTTGAATTTTGGACTTACGGCTCATTATCACCTCTCGGAAGTACGCCATTTTATTCAATACGAAATTATACGGCTACCGCTATCAAGGCGCGTAATCGTATAATTCGCACGTACATAAAGGTATAGTAGAACAAATACCGAATAAAAAATATAAAAACGTCTATACGAACGATCTAGGCTCAAACTATCATCATTGTCCCTGAAATGACTTGGAAAAATCATTCTGTGGAACCGTACGTGAACTCGACGCCATTTTGTTTAACGAGATGACGTAACGGAACGAATATACGGAATCCGCAATAACAACCGGAAATGATGCTATTCCATAAACGATCGATTCAGTGCCTGATACTAAACTCGACATATCTCATAAACGGAACAAGCTATCGTAATTCCGAAAGCGTCATCGTGATGCCGAGTAGACAAGCTATCGATTGATGCCAAAAAACGCAAATGCACGAAAGTGCAGTAGAGGGCTGTTTTCTCAGATCCGCTCACATATGGTTGTACAGGGTACAAGATATCACCCTTATCATCACATGCATCTCCATTCTGAGAGGTCTTGCCACATACAAATGTATGTCTGATTCAATCAGCAAAGATTGGTTCACATAGGAATACATATGAATTATTACCAACACTAGTTCCTAAGATGGAATTGCTCTAAGAGGCTAATGGATGTTGAAGTCTTTGACTACTTCCGGTATGTCACGTTCCAGCTTCCTCCCAGCAATGGCCTGCAGTGGACAAAGTCTTGAAATGAAGGTCAGTTCTCTCTCAAGAACCTTCATGCCCCCTCCTCACCTCTCTTGCCAAGTTCATCTTCCCAAAGATGTTCCATGTCAATACACCGACAATGACACCTTCTTTAGTGTAGAAAACAACTCCTTTGGAAAAATCATCTTTCGGTTCATCTCCTTCCTAACAGTGGATAAATAACCAGAAAACACTAGATAGCAGCAGTGTATTTCACTGTTAATGAACTCACTCTCTCACCCATGTACACAAACACACATGCACGCACGCACGCATGCACCCACCTATACACACACACACACACACACACACACACACACACACACACACACACACACACACACACACAAACACACACACACACACACACACACACACACACACAAACACACACACACACAACACACACACACAAACACACACACACACACACACACACACACACACAGACACACACACACACACACACACACACACACACACACACACACACACACACACACACACACACACACCTGTTCTTTAGTCTTGGCCCATATTCCCACAGTTGGCAGTGAACTGTCAATCAGACCAACAGCTTCAAACCCAACCTTAGGACCTACATCACTCCTGTGTACGACGGAGCACATAGTGATGCATGCAGAATTCAACAAGTGACATTGGAATTGTATCATACACATGCATTAGTAATAATATTGTGTGAACAAGAGTTTGTGTGTGGATCATGAAGATTTCCATATTATTTGTGGTATGTCTGTGTACAGGTGTGTGGTGTGTGTGTGTGTGTGTGTGTGTGTGTGTATGTGTGTGTGCATGAACATTGATGTGTGCCAATGCACACTTTTGTAGTTGTACCCTGCCTGTAGGTGTGCTGCAGCAGGTATACGTAAAGTGTTAACTACGAGGGTGAAGCCATAAGTCATTAATTAGTACTTCATCTAATTTGTGGCCGTTGCAGAGGATTTATACTTGATAGATAGGCATAGTCCAATATAAAATATCATGTACAATAGAAAGTGTTTACTAATTCCCTGCCTGGTTCTCAATCAATTGATCTTAACATTGAGCTATGCTGATTCCCACGCACACATCTGCAATCAGTGCTCCAGCAGCGATGTGCTCCAGCACTGATGTGTTCCAGCACTGATGTGTTCCAGCACTGATGTGTTCCAGCACTGATGTGTTCCAGCACTGATGTGCTCCAGCACTGATGTGTTCCAGCACTGATGTGTTCCAGCACTGATGTGTGCACACTATCTACTTCGGTCTATAGCCAAGCTAGGATAAATTCCCTGAGATGGTGCCCACCTGCGATATCTCATACACACCAACTGCACTCACCAGAACATTGACTGGTGTGTGAAGGGTTTACCAGCTCCTGTCATGTTCTCTCCAGCCAGTTTACCGCTGACGTTGGCATGGTCGTGGTGTTCCACTCGCCGACGGCCGAGATGGGGGTCGTAAAAACAGCTCACATCTCCAGCCTATGGTTAAAGAGTGACTGAAGAGTCATATACAACACAAACAATGACACACACACACACACACACACACACACACACACACACACACACACACACACACAAACACAGGATCTCACATGTACAGGCATTGGCTCTCACACACACAAACAATAACACACACACACACACACACACACACACACACACACACACACACACACACACACACACACACATACATACACACACACACACACACACACACACACACAAACACACACACACACACACACACGTACACACACACACACACACACACACACACACACACACAGACACACACACACACACACACACACACACACACACACACACACACACACACAGACACACACACACACACACACACACACACACACACACACACACACACACAAACACAAACACAGGATCTCACATGCACAGGCATTGGCTCTCACACACACAAACAATAACACACACACACACACACACACACACACTCACCACCCACAGGTCCGTACATGCTTGCAGTTCGGAGTTCACTCTGTAACCTCCCAACACAGAATCCTTTTCCAAACCAGCAGAGGCAGCCAGTGACGTCTCAGGGTTGATGCCAACGGCTACTAAGACATGATCCACTTTCAACTGCAAGGAAAAGTGTACATACATACACCCAACTGGATCGAATAATGTAGCCGACCATAATGTGACCCTAGGGATGAGGTAACTAGTGGAAATGTTACCCCGGGGTAATGTCAGAAATGACCAGAATGTAACCTTGTTGAGCTGAGGGAGCTAACCACAATGTTATCCTGGGAGAGTGAGAGAGTGCAAGAAAATGTTACCCCGGGGTATTGTGGGGACTGTCTACAGGGTAGCCCTGTTGAATTAGGGGGGTGACCACAGTGTATGCACACACACACACACACACACACACACACACACACACACACACACACACACACACACACACATACTCAGGACTGTTTCACTACTAGGCTAATGTATGTACGCTACCTCCTGGCCGTCCTTGGTAGTGGCACACACTCTTCCTTCCTCAGTCATTGAAACCTTCTCAATTGTGTTGTTTGGGAAGACCTTCACACCCTCTGAAGGAACAGACAGCATCCGGTAAAGGGATACACCTCTGGAGCACACAGGACACACCCGGGGACACACCTCTGGAGCACACAGGACACACCCAGGGACACACCTTTGGAGCACACAGGACACACCCGGGGACACACCTCTGGAGCACACAGAACATACCCGGGGATACACCTCTGGAGCACACAGGACACACCCAGGGACACACCTCTGGAGCACACAGGACACACCCGGGGACACACCTCTGGAGTACACAGGACACACCCGGGGACAGACCTCTGGAGTACACAGGACACACCCGGGGACACACCTCTGGAGTACACAGCCCCCCCTCACACACAATCAGCACACAAATCTACTCCTCACCATTTCGGACCTGTTCCATCGTCCAGTCACTCAACATTTTAGGCAGAACCAGCCCAAGATTACCGCTCTCCAGGAAGACCTGGTACACCTCCAAATTGTGGGGCTTTCCTAATTATTGTCACACAAGGAGCTGAAAGATTAGACCAGGTCTGAAAATCTACAAGAAGATTGGCGTACCTCTTGCTGCCATGGCAACAGCCAATTCACTGCCTAAAAATCCACCCCCCACAACTAGCACAGACTTCTTGGAGGACACAATGGCATCCAAGTCAAGGAAGTCAGGGACTTTACGGAAAACTGAAATATTCTTCTGCACATCATCACTAGCCTGGGTGAACACGGCGAGATTCTTGGGAACTCCTCCTACAAATAATGAGAGGAAGTTACTCACAATATACTATATATACACGTATGTCACTCAAATAATATCACATGGTGGTCACATGAGGTTAAATGCATTGAACAATCTGGACAAGAAATCACCCATCCCATGTGTACAGTAGAGGTAGTCAGGACAACAGCACAGCACCATGACAACTGACCCGTTGCTATGAGACACTTGTCGTACTTGATCTTTGCACCATTGTTGAGTGTCACTTCCTTGTCAGATGTTGACAGCTGCACAACCTTGTGACCTGTGAGAACTGCTGTCCCTCCATCCTCAGCAGAGCCCAGGTCCTTCACATCGACATAGGTGCCCTTGTAGAACACACTGCAACCACACATGAGAAAAAAGACGTTAAATGAAGCGAAAATAAACAAAATATTCCTTCTCAATACTTAAGTTAGTACTCCTTGGAAGGAGCTTGGTACAACAACTGAAATGTATGTACAGTAGATCTTCACTTAAGACGCCCTTGGTATCAAAACCATACATCTCAAAAACTGGACCATTATTCCTCAGTCCCAGGAATATGCTGTACTGTACTACTCTGTCACTTTTCAATATTAGAGTTAGGACCACCTCACAATTGAGACACCTTGGACTAGTCTCATAGTTGGTCACGATTGCAAGGCTCTATTGTATTATCAGGTCACCTCAGTAGGCTTGTTAATTTCACTAACGATGTGTGCATAATGACTTAACCACAATCAAAATGGCATGCACACAACACTGACATTCATGGATCGTTATACACACACTCCTCACCCACACAATACTGACATCCATGAAGTATTGGACACACACACACACACACACACAAACACACACACACACACACACACACACACACACACACACACACACACACACACACACTTTACTCACTCAATATACTTGCCACCTGCCCAAGTTGCTTTGAACTTGAGCTTCTTCGCTTGTTCATGGTCTTCCTCCAGCCAAAGGGCTTTGGAAAGAGGAGGCCGCATGTAAGGAGGGTAGTCTTCTTCACCAATGATGAGGATCTAACAAGGACATCAGAGAGAGGAAAATAAAGGACAAGAAGGATTAGCAACTAAGTAGGTTGTAGATTCACACATACATCACTAAAAGACACAAACATACACACACTATACACTTCACACACCCACACACACATACATGCACGCACACACGTATGCACACACGCACACACCCACACACCCACACACCCACACACGCACACACCCACACACACACACCCACACCCACACACACATACACACCTTTGCCTTAGGGTCCCTGGATCTTATAGCATTGGCACAGGAGTAAGAAGCAGTCCCGGCTCCAATGAGCACATATGTGACATGATTTGGAATATCAATGCCATCTTTAGGTGCAGTCTCTGCCACAGACTTTGCAACTTCCTTCTGATCTGTTTTCTCCTCTGCTGGAGTTTGTGTTTGTTGGGTCGTTGTGGATGGAGCTCCAGTTGTTGACGCCTGTGCTTCTGCTTCGGCTTCAGGATGAACGGTTTTGCTCTCTTGGTAGCCCTCCTTCTTCAGATCGCTCAGAACAGCTGCTGGCTTCCGCAGCTGACGATACACCTTACAGGGAAGGATAGCAAGATTTGCACATTACACCAAAAGCAGTATACTAGGACACCACACTGAGGAGAGCTGGATAGTATACTGAGGAGAGCTGGATAGTATACTGAGGAGAGCTAGATGGTATACTGAGGAGAGCTGGATAGTATACTGAGGAGAGCTGGATGGTATACTGAGGAGAGCTGGATAGTATACTGAGGAGAGCTGGATGGTACACTGAGGAGAGCCGGATAGTATACTGAGGAGAGCTGGATAGTATATTGGGGAGAGCTGGATAGTATATTGGGGAGAGCTGGATAGTACACTGAGGAGAGCTGGATAGTATACTGAGGAGAGCTGGATAGTATACTGAGGAGAGCTGGATAGTATACTGAGGAGAGCTGGATAGTACACTCACCACGAATCCACCAATCAAAGTCAGTCCTAATCCGGTGTAAAGCACAGTGTTGGAACTACTTCCTGCTTGACTGCTCACCAGCCGGGCAGTCTGTTTAGGAAGGAGCCTATAGCTGCTGGTATATGAGGACATATCATCAACTTGGTTAATGTCATCCACTAACAACAGACATACTACTACAAGTTGAAACATTACTTAGTGGAATAAACAATTATTCCAAAATACGTGTGTTATAAGAAGGAATTATTACACAAAGACTGATTCGTATACACCCATACAGCTAACGTTTGAGCTAATTTCTCTGCTGTGTGATGACATGACCAGATAGAGTTATTTCTAAACGTGTCTGAATATGTAAACAATCGCCTTCAGTCGATACCCTTAGCACACGTGTCAAATCCAGTATAAGTACACACGACTGTAGCCCAGTCACCAACTATCTAATAATAGAGTTGTTACTTCTGCATGGCCATTACCTGGATTGGACGTTGCGTAAAATGGAGTGAGTAGATCTTCTGAGAAACGCGGAAGCCATTTTTGACATACAGCGAATCCATGAATATTGTTACAGTCTCACAAGCTGATTTGGATTAGGTTGGAAACTAGTTATTTCTAAAACAACCCCCATCTCTGTACAAGGCCTGTAACCCCAGCTATATTCGGGGGTTCTTCATATTTTCCATGTATGGAAGAGAATAGGAGGACAAATTGTTGAGCACCTTCAGCTGCAGGTGTACCTCATGGCAGAGAGGGCGTGTCACATGGCAGAGAGGGCGTGTCATGTAGTGTGTCAAGTCATTTAGTCGAGACCTATAGCTTATGTCTCAAACTAAACTCTTAAACAGTCTCCATTTCCATAAGAGTCCTGCAAACCTAGGTACATTTGGAGGTGCTTAATACTTATTTAATGTGTGGAAGAGGATAGGATAATTAATCTCTGAACACCTTGCGTAGCTCACGGTAGTGGGGGCGTTGGTCATATGATTCCCAGACTTTCACTTCAAAATTTGGTTTGTGGTGTGTACGTGGTTGGGGGGAAGGGGGTCAAGGAGAGGGGCATGCTGTAGGCAGTCAAGCTCCATGGTGACCCAACACCTCGCAGAGCATGAGAAATCCATGTATAATATGATCTGAAGCGTGTGATGATCACTCTAACCAATCAAATATGAGCAAAATTCATAAACTTAACAACTGCATTTGTCCACACACACACAAGATAAAAATTCTTCAATATATAATAATACCTTAAGAGTTGATTGAATTGACTATGTACAGTTTAGAATAAATACACACAAGTGAGCATCAAAATACAAAGAGAGGTAGACCAATTCAGACAACAATGATCTGTCCTTTGCACTTTCTACACTTGAAGGTCACATTGTGGTGGTCCTCCCGACTGCTCAAGAAAGCCCTGAAGGTGTTCAGTAAGGACGGCAGTCGGGGAGAGGCGGGGGTGACGGACGGTTTGGTGTGTAGGTGGTGGGCGTGGTCTAGAAGAGGAGATTTGTTGCAGGCAGCGAGGAGTGCTCCCTGGTGATCTACCATCTGTACAGAATACAAATAAACAATGTGATTTTGAGCATGTGATGATCACACCAACCAATCAAATGCTACATCATGAATATATTACAGTACAGGACATACATACAGTGAATATTAGTTTATCAGCCCTGGTTCCAACTATCACCATTACTGGACAAAATCGCAATCATTAATTCCACCTTTCCTTTGTGAATTACGATGGATCAATGATTATTTACTGTACTATTGGCCACAAATAGACTATATGATGGCTGGATATTTGAAAACTAAACACTTGAGTACATTGAGGTGGATAAATTCCCAATAAACCTTGTACACCACATCTGAACACTACATACGTATGTATACCATCTCACCAGCACATTCAGTGGACCTGGCCATGTGGACAGCAATCAGAACATTGACCACTTACCAGGATTTCACTTAGAATAAAGTTGGGAAGGGGGGGGGGGGGGGTGAGATTCACTTTATTTCAAAAGGGGCAACACTACATTCAAATTATTATTGATCACAAAAATAGTCCCTTGAGGGCCTCCTGGTCCCCACAATGGAACCTGCTCGTTGTAGTCACATGCATGTCCACTGTACCTGCTGACATTCATATTCCGCTTGTGTGGGAGGTAGCTGAGCTGAGGAGGTATTGTCACCATGGTGACATTGGTTCCCACCAATCCAACTGCATATGTCCTTTGACATGTGATTCATTGCCATGGCAACTGCTAACACATCTCTTTGAGTCCCTAGACGGACAAAGACACACATCTCACACAGTGTACTGTACATCAACATGCACACACATCTCACACAGTGTACTGTACATCAACATGCACACACATCTCACACAGTGTACTGTACATCAACATGCACACACATCTCACACAGTGTACTGTACATCAACATGTACACACATCTCACACAGTGTACTGTACATCAACATGCACACACATCTCACATAGTGTACATCAACATGTACACACATCTCACACAGTGTACTGTACATCAACATGTACACACATCTCACACAGTGTACTGTACATCAACACGTACACACATCTCACACAGTGTACTGTACATCAACATGTACACACATCTCACACAGTGTACTGTACATCAACATGTACACACATCTCACACAGTGTACTGTACATCAACATGTACACACATCTCACACAGTGTACTGTACATCAACATGTACACACATCTCACATAGTGTACATCAACATGTACACACATCTCACATAGTGTACATCAACATGTACACACATCTCACACAGTGTACTGTACATCAACATGCACACACATCTCACATAGTGTACATCAACATGTACACACATCTCACACAGTGTACTGTACATCAACATGTACACACATCTCACACAGTGTACTGTACATCAACACGTACACACATCTCACACAGTGTACTGTACATCAACATGTACACACATCTCACACAGTGTACTGTACATCAACATGTACACACATCTCACACAGTGTACTGTACATCAACATGTACACACATCTCACACAGTGTACTGTACATCAACATGTACACACATCTCACATAGTGTACATCAACATGTACACACATCTCACACAGTGTACTGTACATCAACATGTACACACATCTCACACAGTGTACATCAACATGTACACACATCTCACACAGTGTACTGTACATCAACATGTACACACATCTCACACAGTGTACTGTACATCAACATGTACACACATCTCACACAGTGTACTGTACATCAACATGTACACACATCTCACACAGTGTACTGTACATCAACATGTACACACATCTCACATAGTGTACATCAACATGTACACACATCTCACATAGTGTACATCAACATGTACACACATCTCACATAGTGTACATCAACATGTACACACATCTCACATAGTGTACATCAACATGTACACACATCTCACATAGTGTACATCAACATGTACACACATCTCACATAGTGTACATCAACATGTACACATACTACAAGTGTCACAAGGACACACACTTCATTGTTCCAATACATACTCCTGGCGAGGGGGTTACGGGAAAGAGCACAGAAATCTGAATTAGTGCAGGCCACTTCAGAGTTGGTCACACCTGATACAGTACTGTACAGAGTACAGGGAATACAGCCTACACTGGAGGATGTACATGGCTCACCAATGTCCCTCTCGGGAATGGGAATACAGCCTACACTAGAGGATGTACATGGTTCACCAATGTCCCACCCAGGAATGGGAATACAGCCTACACTGGAGGATGTACATGGCTCACCAATGTCCCTCTCGGGAATGGGAATACAGCCTACACTAGAGGATGTACATGGCTCACCAATGTCCCTCTCGGGAATGGGAATACAGCCTACACTAGAGGATGTACATGGTTCACCAATGTCCCACCCAGGAATGGGAATACAGCCTACACTAGAGGATGTACATGGCTCACCAATGTCCCTCTCGGGAATGGGAATACAGCCTACACTAGAGGATGTACATGGTTCACCAATGTCCCACCCAGGAATGGGAATACAGCCTACACTGGAGGATGTACATGGTTCACCAATGGCCCTCTCAGGAATGGGAATACCGCCTACACTGGAGGATGTACGTACGTGACTCACCAATGTCCCTCTCGGCACTGTGGAATCCCGCCAAGGAGTGACTAAACACAGAATGAATGTGACTGATGCAAACCAGACACTTCTGAAGTTCAGCTTCTAGTTGTCTTCTCTCCTCAAAAATCCTTCGGAAGAGGTTACCGTTCTCTCTCACCTGGCCAGCCAGAGCGGCCTTCCACTGCATCAGCTCTTCAATCATAAAACGACTGGCAACGTATTTGGTCCTCCACAGGTCAGACTCGACCGCTAGCCTCTCTATCTCTTCCCAGTCTTGTGTTAGCTGACGCAGCGTATCCTCCAACTCAACAGACAGCTTGGCCTTCTCTTCAGCCACTTTCACGAATTTTGTGTTTAGGTCGTTCCCGACAGATGCAACAAGTAGATTTTTGAGTTCTTTGTTGGCCTTTCTTTGAGCACTGAGTAAGTTATTTAGCGTCTTGTTCTGAGTGGTAGTGTGCTCACAGCTACTACACACTGACAAAGGTGTCTCCTCAGACACGGGGAACAGCCTCAATGAGGTATCTGGCACTGAGGACGATTGGTTTTGTTCTTTGTGTGGCGTTACCGTTTCCCTGATATCATGCATGATTTGCCCAGTTAACGGAGAAGTGGAGAGGTTTCCTAGTCCACCTTCCACACCACCATCACCTTCCATCTGCAGCACGACAAAGCCCTCCTGATCCGACTCGAGTGTACTGTGTGGAGTTCTCTGGTTATTCAATTCAGAGGACAATATGGACTCCAACCCGTTGCCAAATTGAACTCCTTTCTCGTTACACCTATAAGAAAGCAGATGAATGTACAGGAGATGAAAGATTACTCAGTGAGAACCAACTCGACTCGGGGCCATACACAGCCTCGAACTCACTGTGGTAGTTTTATTCTTGGACTTCGTTTCGCCTTTTTCAGGTACTATAAATTGATTTTAATCAGAATAACATCATCAACTGTAACGATTATAAATGGCAATACGAGGTGTATGCCGATACATACCTTCCTCTTCAGCGATTCTACTTCGGTGGCCATTTTGTCGCCCGCAGACTAGACTGCAATATTCAATTCCAAGTGTAAATGGAAACGGAATTCATTCAAAATTTGAACTCGAACTTTCAAACTGGAGGCGCCAATACATTAGGCGCGAAACACTTCAAACGATGATGGACTGATTATAGAAGATTTCTACTTACGAATTCCTGTACTTTCCAGCATACGGTGAAGATGCTTAAACAAGACGGAACGGCTATTTTCCATCCGTCCGACGAGAATGGACATTCTGGCTCCAAAAGACAAGTACCACGGGAGACAACCAGTTCTACTAGCAAGAGACAACCCCTTGGGAATATCACTAATTCCTTGTTGGCAACAGCAAACCAATTTTTGCGGCATAAGAACGCAGGGCCATTTTCTTTAGGCGATTCAATTTGGTCATCTACTCAGATAGAAAGTAGCCAATTCAAATTACCACAATCCAAGCCTAGTCTGAATTCTTCCTTTCTCCTCTCCTCTCCCGACTTCCAACTGTTAAGCGGTGAAGTTCCGGACATTGACGCTCCGGGAAGAGATGACACCGGTTGTATTTATGCTCAAGAGATATTTGACCACTTGAAGCAGGCTGAGGTCAAGTTCAAAGCATCTTCTACTTACATGAGCAAACAGCCTGATGTCACCTACGCCATGAGAGCTGTCCTCATCGATTGGTTGTCTGAAGTTGCGGAAGAGTACAGACTCCAACAGGAGACTTTGTACCTCTGTGTGTCATTTGTTGACCGATTTCTCTCGAAAATGGCCGTTAACAGAGGCAAGTTGCAACTCCTGGGTACGAGTTGCATGTACATGGCTGCAAAGATGGAAGAGATCTACCCGCCCAATATCAACGAATTTGTCTACATCACAGACAACAGCTATACCAAGAAACAGGTCATAGAGATGGAAAAACTGGTGCTGGCAACCCTAGAATGGAACCTCATCACCCCTACGGTTAATATCTTCCTACACAGGTATCTCTGTGTGGTAGGTGCCGATGACCACTGTGAGAAGTTGGGGCAGTATCTCTGTGAACTGGCCCTCATGAATGGGGATGTCTTCCTCAAGTACCTCCCGTCAGAAGTTGCCGTTTCTGCTGTTTGTCTCGCCCTTCACACCCTACGAAGTCAGCCCTGGACAACTGCATTGGTGCACTACTCCGGATATACCAAGGATGATGTTCACAACTGCATACGAGATCTCCACAGAATTTATTGTAACAGCTCATATCACCCCCAGCAAGCGATAAGGGAGAAGTATTCTGCCGACAAGTATCTCAGAGTTGCTCAGCTAAAGCCTCCTGTCACACTTCCACTGTAGAGAGGCATATGTATGTGCACGGAGTAGCTGCAACATTATTATTTTTGTATTCATGTGGTGTACATGTTATATAAGTTTTAGTTTGTACATTGTAAGAATCAACCACTCATTTCTTAGTGTTTTATTTCTTTATTGGATGACTGTAACTTCAGTAAACAACTGCCTTGGTTTTTTAGGAGGTTCTAGTTTCTTTTAATAGAACAACAGTTGTTTCCTTGTTAATAATTATTATTCAACTGTTTTATTTTCTTTCATTGCTCTTCATGGATGGCTTTATGTTTGTGTACAGGGCATGAAAATATTATTGCGATAATGAATGATATATATTATTTTGATTAGATATTTGAATTGGTTGGTTGCGAGATCAAAGGACTAATTATAAAGTGTCCCTTACTTATTTTAGCCCTGGGCTACTATTTGATAGACAGTAAACAATAACACTTCAATGAAATACCACCTGTTTCCAATGAATGTTATAGGTCCAGGAGATGACACACTCGGCACCTGTTTCCAATGAATGTTATTGAAGTTTTCAATAACAAATCACATGACACAATTACATTTTCCACAAACACATGAACATAAGACATAAACACATGAGAGTGGTGAGTAAACACATGAGAGTAGTGAGTAAACACATGAGAGTAGTGAGTAAACACTTGGAGAGTAGTGAGTAAACACATGAGAGTAGTGAGTAAACACATGAGAGTAGTGAGTAAACACATGAGAGTAGTGAGTAAACACATGAGAGCAGTGAGTAAGCACAAGCATGATGTACAGTTAAAAGTCCAGTAATTACTATTATTAAAGTTCCTATGTTCCTGTCCACCACGTAAACAAAAGTTTTTCCCGTTGTAAAAGAATTACGGCTCTTAGCAATCCAATGGGACTGTGGATTTAAGATTTTGAGACATTGATTTTGACTTTGATTTGATTTGATCTGATTTGATTTGTTTTGATTTTGATTTTGACATTGATTTCAGTCCTAAACGAGTGATAATTATTTATTATTATTAATTATTGCTCTGGCAGTACACTGATGTTACATTAGTGTACTATTGAGCCTCAAGATCAATAAAACTACATAATAATATGTATAAAGAGTAATCTTCAAGCAAGGTATCAATAATTACTACATGCTACTCACAGAGGCACTCATTAAATCACGGACAAAATACTATGACGAATCTAAAAATTTGTTCGGGTAGAACCTCAGTCCCTCAATAGACTGGTCTCTGCACACCTTTCCTCTGGTCTCAGTAGCAAGCAACCTATCATGTGAAGGAGATGGGTCACAGGACACTGGATGCCAACACAACAACCAAACAGTTACCTCTCTGTAGCCAGAATGACCGATATGTTGGAGAGTCGTGAGAGCTGGTCTGCAGTGAGACTGCCATTTTCTTCAACCTGGGGGTAAGGGACAAACACTGAACAAGTGAACAAGTGTACATACTTCAATGATGCAACACACACAAACACACACACAAATACAAATACATACACAAACAAACACACACACACAAATAAAAATACACAGACAAACACACACACAAATACAAATACACACACAAACACACACACACACATATAAAAATACACACACATCAAACCATACCATTTTCAAAGTTTCCTTGACAACAGCTTCTTCCCCGTGCACCATGGACTGCACCACAAGCACACCAGAGTCAAACTGCTTCAACCTACAACAACCACACAAGGACACCATGCTGGGTCAAACTGCTTCGACCTACAACAACCACACAAGGACACTATGCTGGGTCAAACTGCTTCAACCTACAACAACCACACAAGGACACTATGCTGGGTCAAACTGCTTCGACCTACAACAACCACACAAGGACACTATGCTGGGTGAAACTGCTTCAATCTACAACAACCACACAAGGACACCATGCTGGGTCAAACTGCTTCAACCTACAACAACCACACAAGGACACCATGCTGGGTCAAACTGCTTCAACCTACAACAACCACACAAGGACACCATGCTGGGTCAAACTGCTTCGACCACTGCACAAGGATGGCACATGTAGCTTAGCGTTTTCTCTCCTATACTCTCACATACATTGAAAATATATTAAGCACCTTCCAATGTAGCTGGGGTTATGGGTCACCTATGGAGATGGGAATTGTTTCAGACATTAGTTCACGTCCCTTACTAGATCATTCCAAAATATCAAGTTGACACGCCCCCTCCCCCATGAGCTATGCAAAAAGGTGCTTAGTGTTTTCTCTCCTATACTCTCCCATACATTGAAAAAATATTAAGCACCTTCCAATGTAGCTGTGGTTATGAGCCACCTATTGAGATGGGAATTGTTTCAGAAGTTAGCTCACGTCCCCCCCCCTAGGTTTGTCTAAAATATCAAGTTGACACGCCCCCTCTCCCATGAGCTATGCAAAAAGGTGCTTAGCGTTTTCTCCTCTATACTCTCCCATACATTGAAAATACGTTAAGCACCTTCCAATGTAGCTGAGGTTATGAGCCACCTATTGAGATGGGAATTGTTTCAGAAGTTAGCTCACGTCCCCATCTAGGTCTGTCTAGAATATCAAGTTGACACGCCCCCTCCCTCATGAGTTATGCAAAAAGGTGCTTAGCGTTTTCTCTCCTATACTCTCCCATACATTGAAAAATATTAAGCACCTTCCAATGTAGCTGGGGTTACGAGCCACCTATTGAGATGGGAATTGTTTCAGACATTAGTTCACGTCCCTGACTAGATCATTCTAAAATATCAAGTTGACACGCCCCCTCCCCCATGAGCTATGCAAAAAGGTGCTTAGCGTTTTCTCTCCTATACTCTCCCATACATAGAAAATATATTAGCACCTTCCAATGTAGCTGGGGTTATGGGTCACCTATGGAGATGGGAATTGTATCAGAAGTTAGCTTACGTCCTCATCTAGGTCTGTCTAGAATATCAAGTTGACACGCCCCCTCCCACATGAGCTATGCAAAAAGGTGCTTAACATTTTCTCGCCTATACTCTCACATATATTGAAAAAATATTAAGCACCTTCCAATGTAGCTGGGGTTATGAGCCACCTATTGAGATGGGAATTGTTTCAGAAGTTAGTTCACATCCCCACCTAGGTTTGTCTAAAATATCAAGCTGACACGCCCCCTCTCCCATGAGCTATGCAAAAAGGTGCTTAGCGTTTTCTCTCCTATACTCTCCCATACATTGAAAATATTTTAAGCACCTTCCAATGTAGCTGAGGTTATGAGCCACCTATTGAGATGGGAATTGTTTCAGAAGTTAGCTCACGTCCCCATCTAGGTCTGTCTAGAATATCAAGTTGACACGCCCCCTCCCTCATGAGCTATGCAAAAAGGTGCTTAGCGTTTTCTCTCCTATACTCTCCCATACATTGAAAAATATTAAGCACCTTCCAATGTAGCTGGGGTTACGAGCCACCTATTGAGATGGGAATTGTTTCAGAAGTTAGTTCACATCCCCACCTAGGTTTGTCTAAATTATCAAGTTGACACGCCCCCTCTCCCATGAGCTATGCAAAAAGGTGCTTAGCATTTTCTCTCCTATACTCTCCCATACATTGAAAAAATATTAAGCACCTTCCAATGTAGCTGGGGTTACGAGCCACCTATGGAGATGGAATTGTTTCAGACATTAGTTCACGTCCCTGACTAGATCATTCTAAAATATCAAGTTGACACGCCCCCTCCCCCATGAGCTATGCAAAAAGGTGCTTAGCGTTTTCTCTCCTATACTCTCCCATACATAGAAAATATATTCGCACCTTCCAATGTAGCTGGGGTTATGGGTCACCTATTGAGATGTGAATTGTTTCAGAAGTTAGCTCACGTCCCCATCTAGGTCTGTCTAGAATATCAAGCTGACACACCCCCTCCCTCATGAGCTATGCAAAAAGGTGCTTAACATTTCCTCGCCTATACTCTCACATACATTGAAAAAATATTAAGCACCTTCCAATGTAGCTGGGGTTACGAGCCACCTATTGAGATGGGAATTGTTTCAGAAGTTAGTTCACATCCCCACCTAGGTTTGTCTAAATTATCAAGTTGACACGCCCCCTCTCCCATGAGCTATGCAAAAAGGTGCTTAGCATTTTCTCTCCTATACTCTCCCATACATTGAAAAAATATTAAGCACCTTCCAATGTAGCTGGGGTTACGAGCCACCTATTGAGATGGGAATTGTTTCAGACATTAGTTCACGCCCCTTACTAGATCATTCTAAAATATCAAGTTGACGCGCCCCCTCCCCATTCATTCAGGAGCACAGTCCTCACCTCACTGGGAGACGCAGGGACTCAAACATCTTGCAGCTGTTCAGAAGATCATCCGGAGATACAAGCTGCTCAGTATAATACAAAAAGAAAGAATATATAATTTAAAAAAATACAGAAAGAAATCTCCTGATTACACACACACACACACACACACACACACACACACACACACACACACACACACACACACACACACACGCACGTACATCAAATCCACGAGCTCTATTATACCGGCAGTAGACATCAGCAAGTGTCATGATCCCACCTGATTCCTGAGAGGACAGGACCAAATACCCAGTGTATGTGAATATGCTGTGCTCACTGTGCTTGTGAACTCACTTGAAGTGGCTTGTCAAGAAATGAGGCAATCTGCTTTGCCAGTTCAGTGTGATATGACGTCGTATTACCGTGAGTCTCTCTGAGGATACCATCATCAGGGGGAAGTAAACTCAGGATTACTTGGGGTGTACACCATGTTTCTGTGTGTGTGTGTGTGTGTGTGTGTGTGTGTGTGTGTGTGTGTGTGTGTGTGTGTGTGTGTTGTGTGTGACTGTGTGTGTGTGTGTGTGTGTGTGTGTGTGTGTGTGTGTGTGCCTGTGTGTATGCGCATGTGCATGTGTGTGTGTGCCTGTGTGTGTGTACTTGCATGTGTACACACAATGGTGAGTCTTCCATGTTATCATCACACATATCACATACACAGACATGGCATATGTACCTTGTAACTGGATTAGCAATCCCAACACTTAGTAAGGCTGACTTGAAGGCTATGGTCTGAATATCCAGGAAAACATTGAAATGGTTATCATGTGATAGTCATGTGATAATTGCATGATAATCATGTGATAGCTACATGATAAGTACAGTATTTGCTGTATCAAAACCAGACCCAATAACCCTAACAACACAGGACTCAACATGCTGTCAAGCGGGGATGAACAAAGAACCCTCATAATCTCAAATCCAAACTTTTTCCCAATCTACTTTCAACCCAGTCGTTCTTCACAGCCGTGTTCATTCATTCCACACATACATTGGGGAGAATGTCTGGATTCGAAAGTAGAGCCCGCAAACTCCAAAAGTACCTCATCATCTGTGATTGAGCCTTTCTTCTCTTCAACTGTCTTTGCATATTTGTTCAGCATTTCCACCATTGGCCTGGCCTACACCACAGAAAGGTGTGATCAATATCGAAATATAATGTTAGTGTTCCCAAATGGTGCTCAAACACTAGACGAACACTTCAAACTAGACTCTGAGCTCCACTTTGAGAGGGAAGCAAATAGAATTGGTACAAGTATTAGTAGACACAACCAACCCGGATGAAAGGCAAGGGATGTACGTACGTGGTGATCTTTGAAATCCTTTACAAACCTTCCCCGTCATTGTTCAATAATGTTGGGGAGGTTCCTCAACAAGTTGGTACCCACTGGTGTTGAAATATACACTCTATAGCAACAAAAACGGATCTGCCCCCAACTCTGTCCATGTGTGATCAAGTGCTACACCTCACACGAGCAGCAAGGAGTGCGCTGGTACCTTGGCAATGAGGGCATCAATGTCCTTGAAAGCAGCAGAGACCTGCTGATCGGCCGACTGGTGCCTCTTGTGAATGTCCCTCTCAATCCCCATGATCCCGGATCTGAAGCGAGAGGAGGAGCTCCCCGTGGACGAGGAGGACGAGGACGGCTCCGGCAGGGTCTTCTTGGCCCACTCTCTACCTTGCAGCGACTTCTCCAGTTTGAGAAGGAACTACATCAGGAGCAAGGAAACCGGAATTGAATTGAATTAATTCTATCCATATACGTACATACATATACATAATATGCACACATACATATACAGAAAGGGTAAAACAAAAGGTGATCCTATACAATGGTGCTCCCCTGGGGTGATGATGATAGCAATGATATTCACAGAGCAACAGCACATAGACAATCATGCATACTTATGATACACAATCAATGGGGTAAGGATTGGAACAAGTATGGTTTGAAATACGAAAATGAGAAAATTAGGAATGGAATAGAACGCACTTTTCCATGATTGAGTGAACCACAAACGAACGTTCACTTGCCGACTGTGCACAGCTAGTATGTGTGTACATGTGTACAATACACACAGATATCAGAGTACGTACAAACGAACACAAACGGAGACAGTCACACAATATACTCACAATGTCGCTCTCTCTCTCTCTCTCTCACACACACACACACACACACTTCATCCTTTCCCCCTTTCCTGAAAGACAGTCTAATGTGATCTGTATCATTGTTAACAGAAGGTCCTTGAGGTTGGTTGGGTGGTGGTGGACTGACATAGAGATATATCTTCGCACTGGGGATAAAGAGAGATAACATCACAGCAAATATTAATAGGAAAGAATACACATGCATATATCATATGGTTACAACACATACACACACACACACACACACACACACACACACACACACACACACACACACACACACACACACCTCTTTGTCAGAGATCCGGGAAAATCTTCATGTTTAGTTATCAGAGACAGCTCAAGTGACATTGTACGATCCTACACACAATGCACAGAATCAGCATACAACAATACCCTCAAATCCCAAACATTGCAAGAAACGTTAGCTGGCTATACTTACCTCTTGTTCCTCGTCGTCCCAAAGAAGACGGAAATTTGTCAAAATGGCTGTTCCGGAATCGAAGTTGGTCCTGCTCTCACCATCGTACAGCCTCACTCCACGCTGCTGGTGGAGCACAGTCTCCCCGGGTGCATACTCACCCGCAGTCACCCAGTAGAAACGGTTCATTCTTTTACGATTATTACTCTCTAGCTGGCCACTGGTAATCGCTCGGAGCTACTATGAACTGAGTATTCACGCCCTCGGCGTTTAAAATATAAGTCTCTGAAAACCAACTGTGCGTGGAACACATTGTACAAATTATAATATACGATGAAAACGAATACGGAAAAATATATTGACTTGAAATGAAAAGTATTTACTGTCAAAATCTTGAGCCTGAACACGAAAGACAGAAGCCAACACAACAGAACATGAGAATAAGGACAAGGAGGACCACACCCAAGCTCATCGCCATGACAAGGCCTCCGAAAGCTGTATATATGACGAGATCATTACATCCCGGGGATTTGAAGAAGAAGGCATTCTGAATTATGTCAGTCCATCCGAAGTAGATGGTAACTCCGATCACAGCAGCAGTGATGACCCAGATGAGCCACCACACGATGAAGCCCACCCTGAGCAACAGGTCCAATCGGGCCTTCAGGCAGAGAGCAACGAGGACACTCATGGTGAATGATATGATACCGATCCCGACAAACATCCCTGCTTCGACCGTAATGTGCAGGGAAACTACACACGGCCAATTCAGGCCGGCTAGGACAAGATGGAGGAGAGGAATACATTCATGCAGTGTTCATATAATAGTAGGTAATAGACAGATACACACACACACACACACACACACACACACACATTGTCACACACACACACACACATGGCATACACACATTCGAAGACAAACATCGGAAACTCACCAATAACTGATAAATAAATACATACTCCAAGCCAGAAAGGACACACAATAGTACTTAAAGCAATGAAGCATTCTATGAGAAGGAAAATTGAAGTACACACAGTACATAGATCACATATATATAACACGGTATATACAGAGTATACAGCACACATCATAAACATAGGACACATAGTACATACAGGACACACAATACATACAGTACATACAGTACACACAGTACACACAGTACACACAGGACACACTGTACATACAGTACACACAGTACACACAGTACACACAGTACACACAGTACATACAGTACACACAGCACATACAGTACACACAGTACATACAGTACACACAGTACACACAGTACACACAGTACACAGCAAGTATGATCTACACCAGTTACAAAACACACAGCTGACTAACTGATATGATTATGGAGTGGCTGTCTCTCCACCGTTCCTCCACTAGATTCAACCCTCCCTCCAGGGGTGTCTCGGGTGCCCATTTCAAGCATCTCAGAGGGGGGAGCATTGTTTGATTGTGAGCGCATCTGTTGCTGTTGCCAAGGACGCTCGGGGTTCATGCAAGAGTTCGACCTTTGCATCTGTTGTTGTTGTTGTTGATTACCTGGAGAAATAATGAAAAAATGGTGAAAATTATTGTATACCATAGTATAACCTTGAATATCATTGCATAACCTTGTATAACCCCGTGGCTGTGTTAAATGTTTTTGAATTTAGATTATTGCTCAACATGTTACTGTAACATGTACATGCATATGTACATGCATATTTCTTGTATAATCCAAGATGCATGGACTCCATCCTTATTACTGGACACAGGAAGCAGTGAACAGGAAGTATGTACAACAGGAACAGGAAGTATGTACAACTAATACAATGTAGGCTCCTGTTGAAAGGGACACGATGACACAGGAAGCAGTGAACAGGAAGTATGTAACACAGGAAGCATTGAACAGGACGTATGTAACACAGGAAGCATTGAACAGGAAGTATGTAACACAGGAAGCATTGAACAGGAAGTATGTACAACTAATACAATGTACAATGGATCCTGTTGAAAGGAACATGATCTGAAGAACAGAAAGACAGCAAGGCTCTTGTTAAAAAGAACTAAAAGTTTTACTTCAAAGACAGAGACAACATCAAGCTTCCTTCGAATAGGGATTTAAATGCTCCTGAATCCGAAAGGATTTTCCCACCAACATCAAGCTTCCTGTCATATCCCTCTTTGGAGATGCTATAGGTGAATTCATCCTTGCCACTCACTGACCACCACTGTATCAACACACACAGCACATTGTGCTCATGACCATGTGTGTGTGTGTGTGTGCTGACAACAAAGCAACATGATCATTTGACAAGGGCTTCCAATGACCCACACAACATTATCACCAAAATAGGAACACCCCCCCATCTGTGTGCACAAGCCATTCAGTGGTATCAAAGCCACTTGTATGGGTGAAGCACTTTGATGGTCTTATCAGTGCACACATACACGCACTCATGCAGTTATTGCATATACCCATACAAACACACACACATACACCCATACAAACACTTACACACACAGACACAGACACACACACACTCACACACACACACACACACACACACACACACACACACACCACATGGTACATACGTGATGATCTGTTTGCTGATTTAGTCCGTCTCATTCCTCCCCTCCTGTTTGATGAATGTTGCTGATTTGAGTTTAGAGATTCGGATATGGTTGGTTGTGTATTTGACCTGGAATTGAATGCTGAGTGTAGAGCAATGTTTTGAGGGGGTTGATCAGCTCCCTTGACTCTGATTGAAGGGGATTTCCCTGAGACAACATCATTGTAATTAGGAGGAGCCTCTGAGGTGAGCTGTTGGTAGACAATTGCAGATTGATAAGATTGATAATGCATAGATTCCACTTACAAACTCCCATAAGTTATGCACACACACACACACACACACACACACACACACAACACACACACACACAACACACACACACACACACACACACACACAACACACAACACACACACACACACAACACACACAACACACACACACACACACAAAACAAACACACACACACACACACACACACACACACACACACAGACACACACAGTGTGTGTTGAGATATCTGTCCACGCACTATTAACTAAGTACAAAAGTAAACGTTCCACTACTGAGAGATTCAGACCAGGTTCTACAGGTATACCTTCACTAGGTTATAGGACCGTGAATATTAAATAGGCCCCAACCGCAAGGGATAGGAAATGGTCTGTACAGCGTACACTAGAGGCGAGGGACCGAGTTGGCGGTACGCTCTCTACCTCGCCCTCCCCCGAATAGGCACACATTCCTTTATAGCTAAACCAAACTCACCTCCGACAAGTCTTCCCTGTTGTCGTGCGAAGGAGAACGCGGAGGAGAATTTGGCGAAATGAATGTAGTTTCCGTCTCTTCCTCCATGTCAACTAGAACCAAAGCCCGTTTAGTTCAGTTGGCGTGCAACGAGCTAGAAAGAAACACTACGTGAAATGGATACTAATTACGTTTTTACCGACAGCTAGTCCCAATGCGTTTGTCGCACACACACACCGCAAGGACGAGCACTGAGCTGTACTGTGTGTGATAATACGACAGTTCGTGGAGGCGATGACGTCATCGTCCCAACACACTGCTGACATGTTCCATATCGAATGGGATAGACTTCCAGGCACCACGTACAGGGGGCGTGGTGATGTCAATACGTTCTTTCAGATGAGAATGCTAATATAATTAAATGTATTCCGAATTCGTGAATGCTACCATTGTAATTAACCCAACACACTGTATTAAACATAACACTGATTTTTGCAAGTATATTTTTAGCACTAAAAATTAACGAGTTCATAATGCGTATATCATATCTTTAATCATATTATGGTTCAATTATTATAAATATTACATTATTTGTTATTCGATTGCATGGTCTTGTTAAAGGTATATTACATATGCATACCTGATTGGATGTGACATGTTGCATAGTAACCTTCAGAGAATTCCCGTTAATTCACCACTACTTTATCCACCAAACCTTTAATCTGCCACAATTTCCCAGTACCAATATAATGTACAAGTACCAATGAATATCCAGTTAATCTCCCAAACTCGTTAATCCACCGTATTCTTTGAAAACCAATTGCGGCAGATTAACAAGTATTCACTGTACAATACAATATGAAAAGATATTCAACTCCATCTGTGGCGATTAAACCCATCTAAATTACCATTGAATCCAAGTATTAAAAACATGAGCATATAACACAGATATGAAAAAGAACAATGATAGACTCCATCTTGTAGAATTGGTGATTGAATATGTACATCAGATGTTATAAAAATGTTGTCATTACTTAACACTTGATATTGTCTTGACAAACTGTGATAGTTTGGACAGGTCGAGCCGCGCCATGATGTAGCTATTCCTCGTCTGAAGGAAGAGGGGAGAGTGTGAGTGGGGAGGATGAGTGTGAGTGGGGAGGATGAGTATGAGTGGGGAGGATGTGTGTGTGGGGGAGGATGTGTGTGAATGGGGAGGGTGTGTGAGTGGGGAGGATGAGTGTGTGAGTAAGGATGTGTGTGGAGGATGAGTGTGAGTGGGGAGGATGTGTGTGAATGGGGATGAGTGTGAGTTGGGAGGATGTGTGTGAATGGGGAGGACGAGTATGAGTGGGGAGGATGTGTGTGGGGGGAGGATGTGTGTGAATGGGGAGGGTGTGTGAGTGTGGAGGATGAGTGTGTGAGTAAGGATGTGTGTGGAGGATGAGTGTGAGTTGGGAGGATGTGTGTGAATGGGGAGGGTGTGTGAGTGGGGAGGATGAGTGTGTGAGTAAGGATGTGTGTGGATGATGAGTGTGTGAGTGGGGAGGATGTGTGTGAATGGGGAGGATGAGTGTGAGTTGGGAGGATGTGTGTGAATGGGGAGGGTGTGTGAGTGGGGAGGATGAGTGTGTGAGTAAAAATGTGTGTGGAGGATGAGTGTGAGTGGGGAGGATGTGTGTGAATGGGGAGGATGAGTGTGAGTTGGGAGGATGTGTGTGAATGGGGAGGGTGTGTGAGTGGGGAGGATGAGTGTGTGAGTAAGGATGTGTGTGGAGGATGAGTGTGAGTGGGGATGTGTGTGAATGGGGAGGATGAGTGTGAGTGGGGATGTGTGTGAATGGAGAGGGGGTGTGTGAGTGGGGAGGATGAGTGTGAGTGGGAGGATGAGTGTGTGAATGGGGAGGATGTGTGTGTGGTGAGTGATATATTGGTTAGTGAGACTGTAGATGGTGTGAGCATGAAAGGGATGTCAACATGTTCTGGAGTTAATGACTGCTTGTCAGCAATGGATGGATGTTTGTAGGTGACCCTAAGGCTAGTGTGTTAATGTGTGACTAACTGGTAGGTGAGTGTTGAGGTGAGAGTTTGATGAGGTGTGAATGACGAAAGTGGGAGTGTAGATACCGTAAATAGGATGAGTGTGTACAAACTTGAGAAGGTGTGAAAAAGTAACAACGCACGCGAGGGTGAGACTAAATGATTACCCATTATGAGGGCTATAATGGATTACGTAGAAGAACAAATAGGATTGTGAAGTGGACCACACAGAGGAGCAGCCCCGTCAATTAGTAGGGAAAATTACAAATAGAAAGAGTAAGAAAAACTAATTGATTGAAAACTGGTGTTCTATCAGGTGTACTTGTGGAAGAATGCACAGTTGATACAAGAATGAAGTGTATACACAAGGCAGTACACCTGAAGCAGTCAAATAATGGTGTCGGGGGAACATGTTATTATGCCAGTTAGGGCAGGAATGCGTGAAACCAAGTAACACTGTTCGGGAATAGTAAACAGGTCTACCAGTTGAGGCATGAGTGGGCCACACTTACTGTGAGCCACATGGACTGTAGTGCTTGTTCAGCCGACATTCGATTACTGCAGCGGGGAACAGGAAGACAATGTAGTAACGAGGAATCTGGAGTGCTAGCACATGAATCTGGGAGATGAGTACATTGCACGTATGGGACAAGACCCGGGGGAGACAGGAAGACGACAGACAGTACACAGACAGTGAACAGACAGTCCACAGACAGAGAGTAGACACTACAGACAGTAGAAAGACAGTAGGCAGACACACAGATAGTACACAGACAGTACATAGACAGTGAACAGACGGTCCACAGACAGAGAGTAGACACTACAGACAGTAGGCAGACACACAGATACGTAGTACACAGACAGTTCACAGACAGTAGATAGACAGTACACAGACAGTAGATAGACAGTACACAGACAGTCTACAGACAGTAGACAGACAGTAGACAGCACACAAGGTTCTCACATTTGGTGCTTTGTCAATAAACTGTCTATAAACTCCTGCCCCTCGTCGGAGATGAGCTGTCCGTCCAGGACTGGCTTGGCTTCCATGATCTTAGCTATGACATTGACTGTTTTCTTGTCCATGAACGGTGCAGTGCCAAACAACCTACAGCGACCGGATAGCAGTGCGGTACTAGCGGACAGCGGACCATGATGTAGTTGTGGTCTAAACATACAAACACACATGCACACACACACACACACACACACACACACACACACACACACACACACACACACACACACACACATATGCACACACACACACACATACGCACACACACGCACGCGCGTGCACACACACACACACACACACACACTAATGCAAGCTTGAGCATTTCCACACTAATCACATGATGTATGTGACCACACCCACTACACCACTCACATGATGTATGTGACCAAGCCTACAGACCACATGTCCGTCTTGGTGGTCCTCTTCTCCTGCAAGTACACCTCAGGAGATGTGTACAACACTGTATGGGTCTGTGGAGGTGAGGTACAAGGAGATAGGTATCAGGGTGGTGGTACTACTAGTGATAGGTATCAGGGTGGTGGTACTAGCGATAGGTATCAGGGTGGTGCTACTAGCGATAGGTATCAGGGTGGTGGTACTAGCGATAGGTATCAGGGTGGTGGTACTAGCGATAGGTATCAGGGTGGTGCTACTAGTGATAGGTATCAGGGTGGTGCTACTAGCGATAGGTATCAGGGTGGTGGTACTAGCGATAGGTATCAGGGTGGTGCTACTAGTGATAGGTATCAGGGTGGTGGTACTAGCGATAGGTATCAGGGTGGTGCTACTAGTGATAGGTATCAGGGTGGTGCTACTAGCGATAGGTATCAGGGTGGTGGTACTAGCGATAGGTATCAGGGTGGTGCTACTAGTGATAGGTATCAGGGTGGTGCTACTAGTGATAGGTATCAGGGTGGTGCTACTAGTGATAGGTATCAGGGTGGTGCTACTAGAGATAGGTATCAGGGTGGTGCTATATAGAGATAAGTGCTGATGGGAACAGATGGACGCATATCATTAAGGCTAAAGTTCACAGTATCAGCGATAATGACTGTCGACAAAGTTTACAGTATCAGCGATAATGACTGTCCACAGATACTGTTTGAGATAAAGACAAGGTACAAATGCTCTGTCAAAACACCAAACAATAATACAATAATATAATGTACAATAAAACCTTACCGCTTCCGGTTCCAAATTGGTTTGTGCTGATTCCAAGATTGGTTCCATGTCTTGATAGCGAGTGGCCCCAAAGTCACACAGCTTGACTCTCTCACTGTGCACAAGGATATTGTCGGGCTGGGGAGGGGTATGTATGTACAGTAAGTACGTACACATGTGCGCGCACATACACACACTGTACAAACACACACACACATATGCACGCACACACACACACACACGCACACACACACACACACACACACACACACACACACACACACACGTACTCTAACATCCAGGTGTACCAATCCTCGCTTGTGTACAAAGTCCAGTGCACTACACAGTTGTCTGACATAATGTGCCACGTTTGTTTCGTACAGTTCTCCTTTTCTGAGGATATACGGGATTATTGGCAGACCTGGTATTCTGGAAGAGGAGGGAAGAACACAAATTAGTCTGATGTAACTAAATTTTAGTGTATGTATGGGAAATCCCCACCTTTCCATAATAATGATGAAATGGTTCTTATCCTCAATCCCCTCCTTGAATCTCACCAGGTTTGAGTGCTTGAGACTCATTCCCACATTGAGTTCAAATGCAAACTTGAGAAAATTGGTATCGGTTTTTGGTAGTATTTTTGCTACCAGTTGTGCCGGTTCCTGTCGACTCAGACAGGTCTTCACAGTTGAAAACCTCCCTCTAACAGGAGATGCGAGAACGTATGATAAACTCATATGTAACCAGCGAATAACATGCTGCTTTACACACACACACACACACACACACACACACACACACACACACACACACACACAACACACAACACACACACAACACACACACACACACACACACACACACACACACACACACGTACACACACACACACACACACACACACACACACACACACACACACACACGTACACACACACACACACACACACACACACACACACACACACACACACACACACACACGTGTACATACATACCTTCCAATTTCTTTTTGTAATTGATAAAGCTCTTGTAATTCACATTTGATGAAAGGAGCTGCAGACAAAGTTATTGTTGGATAAACAAATATATCAACAATAAACAATGAACACCACAACAACAAATAATACAAACACAACAAATCAAAGCATCCCCAAAATTATACCCTCTAAGATGAACAGAGCATAAGATGGTGTAGTGTAGGGTGCGTGCAGAGAAGACAAGAAGGAGAAGACAAGAAGAAGAAGACAAGAAGGAGAAGACAAGAAGGAGAAGACAAGAATGAGAAGACAAGAAGGAGAAGACAAGAAGAAGGCCAGAAGGAGAAGACCGGAAGGAGAAGACAAGTGACTGACCTTGAAATGGAGCCAGGAACTTTGCCTTGATCCATCCTTCCTTCTTGCCGGCTGGACTCAAGCTGTTCAGAACCTTGACGTACCAGAAGTCGCTGCCAGACGCTCTGTCTCTCACCTCATACACCTGGATAACGAGAAGGGCAGGATGGGACACACTGAAACATATTATTATCTTCCCGGTGATTCAAGTCACCTGCTTAAACCAACTTTATAAATAAACAAGTAATGATGTAATTAATTAAGCTAAAAACATTATACGTAAAACAAACATTGTGGTGGAGGGATCAAAAGGCTCACTGCTTACAACACAAGGACACCTTAGGTCATTGAGAGCATCCACAAATAAGATCATTGATTACACTATGTACATAATATTACAGCACACCACACACCACACACCACACCCCACTCACCACACCCCACTCACCACACCCCATCCCACACATCCCACCCCACACACTCAGCCCACACACTACACCCCACACCCCACACACACACACTCACCCCACACACTACATCCCACACCCCACACCCCACCCACCACATCCCACACCCCACACACTCACCCCACACCCCACCCACCACACACCCACCCACCCCACACACTCACCCCACACCCCACCCCACACACTCACCCCACACCCCACCCACCACACACCCCACCCACCACATCCCACATCCCACACACCCCACCCACCCACCCCACACACTCACCCCACACACTCACCCCACACCCCACCCCACACACTCACCCCACACCCCACCCCACACACTCACCCCACACCCCACCCCACACCTCACCCACCACATCCCATATCCCACACCCCACCCCACACCCCCACCCACCCCACACCCCACACCTCACACACTCACCCTATACCTCACACACTCACCCCACCCACCCCACACACTCACCTCTCCAGGCTGCGCTCTTAGAATGTGTGTCTTTTCAGTTGTGTCGGCAATATCATCACGTCCTATGAATATGCTTGTGGAGTACTGAATACTCGGTGCCAGTAGGTGCCGAGGGGGGGTGGTCTGTCGAGTCTCCTCCTCATCGTCTGAAGAAGACAAAGCAATGTCTGATTTACGGAAGTTCTTTGAGGAGATGGTTATAGAAGGGGACTTGGTCAGCTCTCCACTGAATCTGAAGGCTTCTTTTGAATTGTCTGTCCCCTTCGCATTGAGGGAATACTTTTCTTGACTCTTGGGACGTGTTGAGGCTCGGATTATTGACCTTCGATGATGAGGAAGATTGTAAACATTAGACCATATAAAACACACACACAGAGAGACAAACACAGACACACACGCGCACACGCACATGCAAACACACTCACTCACCCCCCCACACACACCCCCCCACACACACACACACACTCACCCCCCCACACCCACACACCCACACACACACACACACACTCACCCACACACACCCACACACACACACACACCTCATTAATAGCTTTGGTGTGAAGCTCCCTTTCTTCCTAAGGTCGGAGTGGGCTGAATCCCCTCTAGTGACGCCTTTTCTGAACATCTGTGGGGAGCCAATACTGATGCTAGAGGTATCCTCCAAGTCACAAGCTGTACCAGGGAATATCGGTAGCTGCCTACGTGGATATGCCATGGCCATCACAGGGGGCAGTTTCTGCTTGTTGGAGGACTTCCGCAACTTCTCAGGAAGAGGCTGTTGTGGACAGAGAACTGGTTTTACTGTTGTGTCAGTGGGGTGTCAGCATGTGTAGATGTGGGTGTGTCAGCATGTGTAGATGTGGGTGTGTCAGCATGTGTAGATGTGGGTGTGTCAGCATGTGTAGATGTGGGTGTGTCAGCATGTGTAGATGTAGAGGGCGTGTCAGTAGGTGTGTCAGTAGGTGTGGATGTGGATGTGGGTGTGTCAGTGGGTGTCAGTAGGTGTGGATGTGGGTGTGTCAGTGGGTGTTTCAGTAGGTATGGATGTGGATGTGGGTGTGTCAGTGGGTGTCAGTAGGTGTGGATGTGGGTGTGTTAGTGGGTATATCATAGGTACATGATAGGTGTGCCAGTGGGTGTGATAGGTGTGCCAGTGAGTGTGATAAGTGTGCCAGTGGGTGTGTGATAGGTGTGCCAGTGGGTGTGTGTTAGAAGCACAAGACATGCAAGGAGGTGAAGAACATGATTTATGCTTGTCTCATCCCTTGGTGACGTCCTCACCTGATAACCAACAGTCTGGGGTCTGTCATCATCCAAGTCTGATGAAGACAACTCTTCCAAGCTGGAATTACTGAATCGAGAGAGCTGCCTGGCTGGGGGGCTCCCACTGCAGAGGTGAGGACACAGGAGAGGACACAGTAGAGGACACAGTAGAGGACACAGTAGAGGAGGGGACACAGTAGAGGACACAGTAGGGGACACAGTAGGGGACACAGTAGAGGACACAGTAGAGGACACAGTAGAGGAGGGGACGCAGTAGAGGACACAGTAGAGGACACAGTAGAGGATGCAGTAGAGGACACAGTAGAGGACACAGTAGAGGACACAGTAGGGGACACAGTAGGGGACACAGTAGAGGACACAGTAGAGGACACAGGAGAGGACACAGTAGAGGACACAGTAGAGGACACAGTAGAGGACACAGTAGAGGACACAGTAGAGGACACAGTAGAGGACGCAGTAGAGGACGCAGTAGAGGACACAGTAGAGGACACAGTAGAGGACACAGTAGAGGACACAGTAGAGGACACAGTAGAGGACACAGTAGAGGATACAGTAGAGGACACAGTAGAGGACACAGTAGAGGACGCAGTAGAGGACACAGGAGAGGACACAGTAGAGGAGAGGACACAGTAGAGGACGCAGTAGAGGACACAGTAGAGGACACAGTAGAGGAGAGGACACAGTAGGGGACACAGTAGGGGACGCAGTAGAGGACGCAGTAGAGGACACAGGAGAGGACACAGTAGAGGAGAGGACACAGTAGAGGACGCAGTAGAGGACACAGTAGAGGACACAGTAGAGGAGAGGACACAGTAGAGGAGAGGACACAGTAGAGGGCACAGTAGAGGACACAGTAGAGGACACAGTAGAGGACACAGTAGAGGACGCAGTAGAGGAGAGGACACAGTAGAGGACGCAGTAGAGGACACAGTAGAGGACACAGTAGAGGAGAGGACACAGTAGAGGACACAGTAGAGGACACAGTAGAGGATACAGTAGAGGAGAGGACACAGTAGAGGAGAGGACACAGTAGAGGACGCAGTAGAGGACACAGTAGAGGACACAGTAGAGGAGAGGACACAGTAGAGGACGCAGTAGAGGACACAGTAGAGGACACAGTAGAGGAGAGGACACAGTAGAGGACACAGTAGAGGACACAGTAGAGGACACAGGAGAGGACACAGGAGAGGACACAGCAGAGGACACAGTAGAGGAGAGGACACAGTAGAGGTACAGTGTTAACGCTATCAGCCTCTCAAGGTCACTGGGCAAACTCCATGGTAACTATCACCATGGCCACAAATGCTTACTTTGTAAAGCTTGGCAATATTGGTCGTGAATTTCGGCTTATTCCCAAACCTTATAAGAGAGACAGGAAGTTATTACATACACACACACACACACACACCACACACACACACACACACACACACACACACACACAACACACACACACACACACACACACACACACCACACACACACACACACACACAACAACACACACACACACAACAACACACACACACACACAACACACACACACACACAACAACACACACACACACACACAACACACACACACACACACACACACACACACACACAACAACACACACACACACACACACAACACACACACACATGCACACACACACATGCACACACACACACACACACACACACACCTCTTGCCAGTTCCTCATGAGATTGAAGAATTCCTTTCAGATGTTTGATCCACTCATCCTTATTCATTATTGAGGACGACTGTCAATAACAACAAAGTTATAGAGTACATAAGTAAACAAACCACCATGCTTATTGAAGAAGATGTACGTAGTTGAGAGTCGCACACACCAACAAGACATGGAGAGTAGAACTCACCAGAAAGTGGAAGTATTTCTCTTCTTCTGTGTCTTTGTCTTGATAAACGACAGTCCAGTGAAGAGGGTCGTTATCAATGTCTTCTAATACCCGCACTGAGTGGGTCTGTACGAGAGATGGGCGGAGTATGGTACTACTCAACAAGTGGGTGTGTACAAGAGATGGGCGGAGCATGGTACCACTCAACAAGTGGGTGTGTACAAGAGATGGGCGGAGCATGGTACCACTCAACAAGTGGGTGGGTGTGAGAGATAGGCGGAGCATGGTACCACTCAACAAGTGGGTGTGTGTGAGAGATAGGCGGAGCATGGTACTTGTAACAAGTGAGTGTGTATGAGAGATGGGCAGAACACAGATGCACTCCACTAGTGGATGTGTACGAGA
>OZ026549.1:265132-267632 GCA_964020155.1 Chondrilla cf. caribensis
TAACCACATTCCTAGCTATCTGCTATGTAGGGGCACTCTGTTATTTGTTAGCACAAGCTCAACCGAAAATGTACCTCTGTTTGTATAATCTCAACGTGAGGTCAGATCATAGGGGGGGGTAAACTCATTACAGTAAAATTGAGAAATCTCAACATGTGGACATATCATAGAGGTTCACTCAGTACAGTCTACAATGATGGGGAGGTCTCAACATGTGAGTGGATTATAGAGGTTCGTTCAGTACAGTCTACAATGATGGGGAGGTCTCAACATGTGGGTGGATTATAGAGGTTCACTCAGTACAGTCTACAGTGATGGGGAGATCTCAACATGTGGGTGGATTATAGAGGTTCACTCAGTACAGTCTACAATGATGGGGAGATCTCAACATGTGGGTAGATTATAGAGGTTCGCTCAGTACAGTCTACAGTGATGGGGAGATCTCAACATGTGGGTAGATTATAGAGGTTCACTCAGTACAGTCTATAATGATGGAGAGATCTCAACATGTGGATAGATTACAGAGGTACACTCAGTACAGTCTACAATGATGGAGAGATCTCAACATGTGGATAGATTACAGAGGTTCGCTCAGTACAGTCTACACTGATGGGGAGATCTTAACATGTGGGTAGATTGTAGAGGTTCACTCAGTACAGTCTACAATGATGGGGAGATCTCAACATGTGGGTAGATTATAGAGGTTCACTCAGTACAGTCTCAAAATGTGGGTGATTATAGCACACACAGTACACACAGTACATACAGTACATACAATACACAGTACATATAGCACACACGGTACATACAGTATACACAGTACATACAGTACACACAGTACATACAGTACACAGTACATACAGTACAGACAGTACACACACTGCACACAGTACATGCAGTACACACAGTACACACGGTACATACAGTACTGAACACACCTGCACTACTCGATTCAACACACACAATGGATGAACACACACAATGAATGGAAAGAGTTTGGATTCGCTTCAACGGGCTATCGAATATACTCAGTCTTCCCTTGGAAAACAAATTAACCCGTCCCTTTACAAATCATACACAACGCATACACACATGAAGACATACATATTTTACAAACGAATAAGAACGCCTACCCCCTTTTAACGAGATATAGACGTTTTTTCTCGTCTTGTTCGTTCAGTTCTTCTTCTTTTCGATGCATATCTTCCCCTCCTTCAGACATTTTTATCCAACCCTCGGATAAATCCAACCCTCGGAGATACCTCACTGAACCCGAACGTAGTTGGACGAGATAACAGAGTTGGTTACAAACTCCGACCACTTCAACACTCGCTGTAGTCCGGCATGTCGCTATACTGACGTGTGCCAATTACTTACAATTAAGCGCATTCGATCATTTCCGGTTTGTGGACGCTTTCATCGCGCCGCGCATCCGGTTCGAATACACTTCCTCTGACAAACCACCACGTAATAATATTATTATTGTTTAACTGGGCCATGGTGCGTGGGTGGGGTCATGAACCATACAGAGACCGGAACTCGCGGGATCCCGGAACTAGCATTTTCTGGCAGTCTTGATTATTATGTTAATACAATGATAAATAATATGATACACAATATAGTATTGAAACAATGATAATAAGTGACAATTCAATGTACTATAATGTTATCAATTTTGAGCATTAAATTTTTCACTTTTGAAAATTAATTTTAACATCCTTTCTAATAATTAACCTCTGTGGATCTATTATAACTTAATATCCTGGTTGAGGGGTAGATCAAAGGAAAAACTGTGCGTACATAAGCCATGTAGCACAGGTCAGTGATACAGCACAGGTCACCAGACATATAACTCAATATTTACTTGTATATCCTATAAATGTGACTACTACTACTATTATTATTATTAATTATTACTAATTCCTGTTTTTGTTTCATTGTTAGGATTAATTACATGAGAACAAGACAGGAAATTAGTAAACACATTTCCATTGCATATGTATATACCGAAATGTTGCATTAGACTATGTGCATATTTGCAGTATAAACTGTCTACCATTCACTAGTCCAGGATACAACCATTACATATGTACTCTTGTGCATGGAAATACTTCTTTGCAGACAAACTACGCACATGCACACGATGATATAATCATCAGACCATACTGTAATCATCAGATGATACTACAATCATCAGATGATACTATAATCATCAGATGATAGTGTGATCATTTTTCCTTGAGTTTATTGAATCCATACAACTGCCAATCGCAACGTGTTCATTGGTGCACATTAACCTCAAAGATTATAACTGCTTTACAAATAACAAATTACAAGTCAATATCAATATAATAACACTAAACTATTATTAAATGGTCCAAAATAAGTGGATGTGCCATTGAGCAGGTCCACATGGCACTGAGCATGCTCACTGAAGTAACTCTGGAGGGAAGTCCGAGACTTCTCCTTGCTCAAGTGTCGGTGTGCCATTCACGTTGAA
>OZ026549.1:272632-282632 GCA_964020155.1 Chondrilla cf. caribensis
CGTTAGTACAGTGGGTGTGACCTTACCTTCACTCTAGAACTACTACTATATGCATACACATAATGTATGCACATAATACGGATGTACATGATATTACATACACACTTACTCCAGACTATAGATACGCATACAAGCACTGTACACATGTACTTACCTTCACTGTGTAGAGAAGGGTGTTGAGAGCTATGTAGCGGATGTTCCTGTCGTTGCTGATGAGGAATCGGCCGAGGATGTTGACCCCCAGGACCCTCAGGCCACTCTCGGAGTTGATGGTCATGATGGTCCGAACGGTCTCGTAGAGAACAGCGTGGGCGGCATTCTTGCTACCCTCTGTGTTGGTGGCCACTTGGGCAAGAATGTCGTTGAGTTGCTCGCTTGTTTCTCTATCGCCTTGAGCTAATGTCCGGAACAATCGAAGTATCTGGACCTGGAGAAATAAGGATTGATATATGAGGTGTGTGTGTGTGTGTGTGTGTGTGTGTGTGTGTGTGTGTGTGTGTGTGTATGTATGTGTGTGTGTATGTATGTGTGTGTGTGTGTGTGTGTGTGTGTGTGTGTGTGTGTGTGTGTGTGTGTGTGTGTGTGTGTGTGTGTGTGTGTGTTTGCGTGTGTGTGTGTGTGTGTGTGTGTGTGTGTGTGTGTGTGTGTGTGTGTGTGTGTGTGTGTGTGCGCAACTAGTTATACTCAAAGGCCATCTCCATAGCTCATCCTCTCACTTGCAGAAATGGGTCACAAACTCCTGTTACATCATGTTCTGGAGAATAACTGGACATTGTCAAATTCTTCAGTGTCCGAACAAGATTAGGTACAAACTACGTCAACGAAAGATACTCATGTAGGAGGTGGAGCCCTCTTCAGACACAATGGGTGCTCATACTGTACCCCTCCCCTCAACACGCAGGTGATGCACATACTACACCCCCTACTCCCCTATCCCTACCCCCCTACACCCTACACCCCCTACCCCTACACCCTACCCCTACACCCTACACCTCCTACTCCCCTACCCCCCTACCCCCTACCCCCTACACCCCTACCCCCACCCCCTACCCCTACACCCCCTACACCACAGCATGCACTCACCTTCCTAAAGTGAGGCACAGAGTCCGGATTGGCCTTGCACATCTCCTCCACCAGACTCACTGACCCGACCAGAACACCGTGGTTCTTCTCCGCTAGAAGAGAACGTGTCATTGGAACAAACATCTCCATCAGATCTGGTACCTTCCTCACAATCCTGAACACAGGTAAAATATACTTACCATAGCTCAACAGACACACCCACACCACAATTCCACACACCCACTCCATTACCACACACCCACACCACAATTCCACACACCCACTCCATTACCACACCCCCACACCACATTGCACACACCCACTCCATTACCACACACCCATTCCATTACCACACACCCACACCACATTGCACACACCCACTCCATTACCACACCCCCACTCCATTACCACACACCCATGCACACACCCACTCCATTACCACACATCACATTGCACACCCCCACTCCATTACCACACATCCATTACCACACCCCCACTCCATCACCACACCCCCCACACACACAGTATCCACACCTAACAGCACAGAGTACGGCCTTCTTCTTGACATAGTTATTTGAGCTCTTGAGGAGCCCTTCCACTTCCTGTGCGAGGTCTCTGCTCATCTCTTGAGAAGCAATGGTACCCAAAGCACACAGCGCCAAACTCTGAACATACTGAACTTGGTGGTTCATGTCACTGAGATGTGAGGAGAGTAGTACAGTACACACAGTACACACAGTACATACAGTACACAGTACATACAGTACACACAGTACACATAGTACATACAGTACACACAGTACACACAGTACATACAGTACACACAGTACATACAGTACACATATGGTACATACAGTACACACAGTACATACAGTACACACAGTACATACAGTACATAGAGTATGTACAGTACACACAGTACATACAGTACACACAGTAAACACAGTATGTACAGTACACACAGAATATACAGTAAAGAATACATACTACCATATATACACACTAGAACAAAATCTCGCTCTAATATCTTGCAACACTCACTTTTTCATTGAATTAGTAATAAGAACATGCACATCTTGTCTCTCGTCCAACAGCAACATTGCCCCGAGGTAGCCAATCCGTTTGTCAGTGAACTTTGAGGAAGCAATCAGCTTGAGACACTCCAGCTGTGTACAAATAGCATCTAATGACACCCCCACACATACACCCGACCACCCCCACAACATCCCCACACATACACCCGACCACCCCCACAACATCCCCACACATACACCCGACCACCCCCACAACACCCCCACAACACCCCCACACATACACCCGACCACCCCCACAACACCCCCACACATACATCAACCACCCCCACAACACCCCCACACATACATCAACCACCCCCACAACATCCCCACACATACATCAACCACCCCCACAACATCCCCACACATACATCAACCACCCCCACAACACCCCCACACATACACCCCCATACACATGTACACCCATACACATATGCAAGTACACACACACACACACACACACACACACACACACACACACACACACACACACACACACACACACACACACACACACACACACAAACACTTTAGGGTGTGTGGCACATTTAGGGAGGGGAGGGGCACTTCCAGATCATACAGCACTGCTAACAGTACAACTGGAAGAGGTCCAGTAAGGCTCCACTATCCACCCACAGAACAAGAGCAGTAACAACATGTTGGTTGTACTAGGTATTTCCGTACACACAGTACATGAAGGTGCTATTGAGCATAGGTCATAAGATGGTGTGGTGGGTACACCTTGGAGTCTGTACGGGTGGGTCACGGCGAGCAACACGACAAATACTTTGCGTGGTACATTCATACCTGTCCAAAATGGGCGGGAAACCCTAGCAGGTGGATATAGAGGAGTTTGGCTACATTTCTTGCACGGTTTTCCGCGTCTTCTTCCTTAAACGAAGTCCTTATCACGGCACATTCCTTGTTCACGATGTCACGCTCTTCCTGCGCCGTCTTACATGTTCTAATCTTCCTTATCAACTCCTTTAGCTTCAACCCGCCGGGCATGACTCACGTTCAGGTCTTTGGGTGCATGAGGGGTAGAAACAAATTTGTTAGCAAAATTCATGTAATACAGGACGGTATGTCAGAGAAAAAAACTACAACATGGAATCAACATGACTACTCTGTCATTTAAAATGATGAAATTCCAACCGAGAGAAGAAAATGTAGCATAAAACACAAGATCGCTTACCTTCTGGTACACGTCACGCGATACGTACTAGATGACTCGCAAACGCTTCACAATTATCGCATGCAGTCTAGCTAGCTAGATCATCCAGATCAGGCGCCTAGGGCGGAGAGGAGAAGGGACGTCGGCGTTTACACGAAATCGATCGGCTAGATCATAGATAACTGACCCACACAAAAATTATCCTGTGTCCGAGTTTTGCTGCAAAAATTTGTCCTACTGAACCAAAAATATTCCTACCTCTGATCGGATATGGGCTATAGGAATGATCCTGTTTGCTGCCACGTTTAATATATGGGATAGAATGTGGCAGACAAATTTCATCTTATCGAAATATTCATTTTACAACTTCACCCAAGATTTGGCCTCATAGCACGACAGACACGTACTGCTGAGTACACACAACCTCCCAATGTGGTATTCTGACCCTATTTTTGTAAGCTCGAGACTTGAGGCTCAAAATAATCCTCCTATTTGGGGTGCAGCGAATAATGTATTATTTTAATTTAATATTTGTAATAATTTACTTATAATTTTTATTATTGGCAGCTATTATGCTAATAATCTAAACTGGTCAACCTACAGCCACTTGGACCAAATGTTTGGTGTTTTTATAACCAAACAGGTCTGTTACACTTCTGAGCAGTCCTGTTGAACAACCAGACAGTCCTGATGAACAGCCAGACGGTCCTGATGAACAACCAGACAGTCCTGTTGAGCAACCAGACGGTCCTGTCGAACAGCCAGACGGTCCTGTTGAGCAACCAGACGGTCCTGTTGAGCAACCAGACGGTCCTGTTGAGCGACCAGACGGTCCTGTTGAGCGACCAGACGGTCCTGTTGAGCAACCAGACGGTCCTGTTGAGCAACCAGACGGTCCTGTTGAACAACCAGACGGTCCTGATGAACAACCAGACGGTCCTGATGAACAACCAGACAGTCCTGTTGAACACCAGACGGTCCTGATGAACAACCAGACGGTCCTGTTGAGCAACCAGACGGTCCTGTTGAACAGCCAGACAGTCCTGTTGAGCAACCAGACAGTCCTGTTGAGCAACCAGACAGTCCTGTTGAACACCCAGACAGTCCTGATGAACAACCAGACGGTCCTGTTGAACAACCAGACAGTCCTGTTGAGCAACCAGACAGTCCTGATGAACAGCCAGACAGTCCTGTTGAACAACCAGACGGTCCTGTTGAGCAACCAGACAGTCCTGTTGAACAGCCAGACGGTCCTGTTGAACAACCAGACGGTCTTGATAAACAACCAGACAGTCCTGTTGAACAACCAGACGGTCCTGTTGAACAACCAGACGGTCCTGTTGAACAACCAGACAGTCCTGTTGAACAACCAGACGGTCCTGTTGAACAGCCAGACGGTCTTGATAAACAACCAGACGGTCCTGTTGAACAGCCAGACGGTCTTGATGAACAACCAGACGGTCCTGTTGAACAACCAGTGACAGAGGCGATAGTGTGTGCTATATTATTGGGGTCAAATTTCGGCCATAGCTACACACATGTGCTTCGAATTCATGTACACGACTGTAACTGGTCCCAATCAAACACAATGATTTTATATAATCAACACATATACACGATAAAACTCAGGAACAATTCCTACAAAATAAGGGTTCTTTACATGGCATTCAAAATATCCTTTGCAAAAATAACTTATGCCAATACATACATACAGGACGTACAAAATTAATGCACTGTACACATTACTGAATGGTGTGGAAGGTATGATAAAAATTAATGGATACGGTCACTGGTCACTGGTAATTATCACCACCTTGCTCTGGAGCGACTGGAGTGAACTGCTCGGAGGCTGCAACAACCTCGGAGAACGCAGTTTCAAGACATTGTCTGAGATCTGCGAAGGTTACGATCAGCACGGTGTGACCGTCTCGGGAGTTCAAGCAGACCCTCTCCTGCGTCCCAGCGTCAAGCTACATGGACAAGCATGAGATAGCTCAGTGGAGAGACCGCAACGAAGTCGATGGAATGCTGTACTAGCCCGATACACAGTGCACACCTACTTACACTGGTATGTATATCTACGTACATACAGTACACGATACTATACTCACACACACACACATCTGTACACACATACCCACACACATATCTGTACACATACACCCACTTACACATCTGTGCACATACACCCACTTACACATCTGTGCACATATACCCACTTACACATCTGTGCACATATACCCACTTACACATCTGTGCACATATACCCACATACACATCTGTGCACATATAGCCACACACACATCTGTACACATACACCCACTTACACATCTGTGCACATACGTATACCCACACACACCTGTATACATATAGCCATACATCCATACAAAGACTCACACCCATATGATACAACCTCGGTTACCCGTACACCTCGGGACATTAGATTTTTAAGAAGTGTTCCAAGGGGTGAAATGTTGGGACAACTAAAGACATAAAATTATGTAAAATGAAGAAAACAAGCCTTCGAATGATAGACATTCTTGCTTATACTTGCTCACAACCTATTCTAGGCCCTCAATTCTCCACTAGTTAGTTCTGGGAAGCCATTTAATTAGGCATCATTTGTATTAAAATGGCGGAATGTAATATTTTGGGTCATTTGGTTCGGTTGACCGAGGTTGAACCGGAGATACTGCACTGGTCCACAAACCTTGTTCAGGGACTGCACGATGTGGGACAGGTCCAGCCACGGAGCACCCTCGGCAGTGACCTGGTGGAACAAGTGATCTCGGAACAGTTTCAGCAGATATCGGTCACCAGTCTCGGACCAGTTGGGGTCCTGGTTGAACCTAGTGAACGGCACAGAGGAAGGGAAAATGGGAACCAGGACGAGGAGTCAAAAGAGACAAGTTGGAATGGGAAAATACAACTTGGAATGGAAATTGACAACTGAAGTTGTAGAATAATGTACGTACATGGAAACCAATATACAGCATAGGGACCCTTGGAACTGTTGTTTCAACAAAGTCAAATTTCTCTTGCTCCCAACCTCTACCGTCTGTACAACACAACCTGTACAACCAGCCAACCCGTACAACCAGCCAACCCGTACAACCAGCCAACTTGTACAACCAGCCAACCTGTACAACCAGCCAACCTGTACAACCAGCCAACCTGTACAACCAGCCAATCTGTACAACCAGCCAATCTGTACAACCAGCCAACCTGTACAACCAGCCAATCTGTACAACCAGCCAATCTGTACAACCAGCCAACCCGTACAACCAGCCAATCTGTACAACCAGCCAATCTGTACAACCAGCCAACCTGTACAACCAGCCAACCTGTACAACCAGCCAATCTGTACAACCAGCCAATCTGTACAACCAGCCAACCCGTACAACCAGCCAACCTGTACAACCAGCCAATCTGTACAGCCAGCCAATCTGTACAACCAGCCAACCTGTACAACCAGCCAACCTGTACAACCAGCCAACCTGTACAACCAGCCAACTCGTACAACCAGCCAACCTGTACAACCAGCCAACCTGTACAACCAGCCAATCTGTACAACCAGCCAACCCGTACAACCAGCCAACCCATACAACCAGCCAACCTGTACAACCAGCCAACTCGTACAACCAGCCAACCTGTACAACCAGCCAACCCGTACAACCAGCCAACCCGTACAACCAGCCAACCTGTACAACCAGCCAACCTGTACAACCAGCCTACTCGTACAACCCTGGCAATAAATTACAGCAACTCACTCTGGCCTCTCATTGATGACACCCAGTTTTGATAATAACCGGAAAAGGCGGCCATTTTCCAGCTCCCTCATCAGCTCATTCTCCAGTCTGTCCTGCTGCAGCAGCATGGTGTCCACGAAGCCCATCAAGTGAGGGGCCACGAATTGCATTGCACCCGAAATGGAGTGAGGCAATTGCTGAGCCTGTAGGAGGTACCTAGAGGAAGGTGGGGAGGGCATGTGGGAGGTACCTAGAGGAAGGTGGGGAGGGCATGTGGGAGGTACCTAGAGGAAGGTGGGGACGGCGTGTGGGAGGTACCTAGAGGAAGGTGGGGAGGGCGTGTGGGAGGTACCTAGAGGAAGGTGGGGACGGCGTGTGGGAGGTACCTAGAGGAAGGTGGGGAGGGCGTGTGGGAGGTACCTAGAGGAAGGTGGGGAGGGCGTGTGGGAGGTATCTAGAGGAAGGTGGGGAGGGCGTGTGGGAGGTACCTAGAGGAAGGTGGGGAGGGCGTGTGGGAGGTATCTAGAGGAAGGTGGGGAGGGCGTGTGGGAGGTTCCCAGAGGAAGGTGGGGAGGACGTGTGGGAGGTACCCAGAGGAAGGTGGGGAGGGTGTGTGGGAGGTATCTAGAGGAAGGTGGGGAGGGCGTGTGGGAGGTACCTAGAGGAAGGTGGGGAGGGCGTGTGGGAGGTACCTAGATGCCCTGGTGGGGAGGGTGTATGGGAGGTACCTAGAGGAAGGTGGGGAGGGTGTGTAAGGAGAATAATGAGATACACAAGGGAATACCTTGTCGAAATCATTGGTGTCGCCTGTTGGGAGGATACATGGTACATACCAGTGGCGGAGTGTATGTACCAGTGGTGGAGTGTATGTACCAATGGTGGAGTGTATATACCAGTGGTGGAGTGTATGTACCAGTGGTGGAGTGTATGTACCAGTGGTGGAGTGTATATACATGTACTCTGCACCTTGGCAACACAACACACTGAGTGCACACCCAGAGGTACACCACTCACTGTATCAAAGGCATTGGTTCATTTGTGTACTTGCCAACAATGGTCGCCATAGCCTTGGAATAGCCGTCGCTGTGTGGGGTGACTAGGGACCCCGAAGCAAGGCAGACAACGAGGTTGGCAAAGAAGAGAAGGTCCTCCTGCTGGTAGTGGGTCATGTGACTCTCAGTGGGCGGAGTCCCATCAAACTGTAGGATATCCATTATGGCAACACTGTTTAGTCTTATTCTAGAGCAAAGACGAGGTGACAGAAGAGGTGACAGAAGAGGTGACAGATGAGGTGACAGACGAGGTGACAGACAAAGTGACAGAAGAGGTGACAGACGAGGTGACAGACAAAGTGACAGAAGAGGTGACAGACACCCATATCAACATCTGAATACCTTGTTTGTAGGAGCTACGTATGTGAAGTGCAGAGACCAGTGGAAGGAGAGTTAGGTGTGTACGCACACTTCATTAATAGGACCACAATTTCCCAGTCTCTGGAAATTTGACACTGTACACTACTCTGTACACTTACAATATCTGAATTAGGACCATCTCACAACTGAGACCACTTTGACTGGTCCAATACTATGTGCCCGTCTGAATTGTGAGGTTCTACTGTACTTCAACTGGTCCCATAGGTGGTCTCAATAGTGAGGTTCTATTGTACTTCAACTGGTCCCATAGGTGGTCTCAGTTGTGAGGTTCTACTGTAATTCAACTGGTCCCATAGGTGGTCTCGATTGTGAGGTTCTACTGTACTTCAACTGGTCCCATAGGTGGTCTCGATTGTGAGGTTCTACTGTACTTCAACTGGTCCCATAGGTGGTCTCAATTGTGAGGTTCTACTGTACTTCAACTGGTCCCATAGGTGGTCTCAATTGTGAGGTTCTACAGTACTTCAACTGGTCCCATAGGTGGTCTCAATTGTGAGGTTCTACTGTACTTCAACTGGTCCCACAGGTGGTCTGAATTGTGAGGTTCTATTGTACTTCAACTGGTCCCACAGGTGGTCTGAATTGTGAGGTTCTACTGTACTTCAACTGGTCCCATAGGTGGTCTCAATTGTGTGGTTCTACCGTACTTCAACTGGTCCCATAGGTGGTCTCAATTGTGAGGTTCTACTGTACTTCAACTGGTCCCATAGGTGGTCTCAATTGTGTGGTTCTACCGTACTTCAACTGGTCCCATAGGTGGTCTCAATTGTGAGGTTCTACTGTACTTCAACTGGTCCCATAGGTGGTCTCAATTGTGAGGTTCTACTGTACTTCAACTGGTCCCATAGGTGGTCTCAATTGTGAGGTTCTACTGTACTTCAACTGGTCCCATAGGTGGTCTCAATTGTGAGGTTCTACTGTACTTGAACTGGTCCCATAGGTGGTCTCAATTGTGAGGTTCTACTGTACTTCAACTGGTCCCATAGGTGGTCTCAATTGTGAGGTTCTACTGTACTTCAACTGGTCCCATAGGTGGTCTCAATTGTGAGGTTCTACTGTACTTCAACTGGTCCCATAGGTGGTCTCAATTGTGAGGTTCTAGTGTACGTATCTCACCTGTTATTTCTGCCAACTAGCACTTTGCTTGGGTCTATAAACCTGGCTGCCAGCTGGGTGGAGTGGATGGCTTGCAGAGCCGATGTTATCTGGATGATGTACTGCCACAGGACAGATTCTGTTACTGGGATAGGTGGTCCATGTAAGCCCTCGCTCCCCTCGGCTTTGAAGTGGTGGGTGAGAAGTGTGTCGGCCCCGGCATGATAGTCGTACACGAAAACTAGAGCTGAAGTGAAGCAATGACAGGAACACAGGGAGGAACCCTACATGTATACAGTAAGATATTGTACAGGCAAACACCACACAGTAAGGTATTGTAAAGGCAAACACCATACAGTAAGGTATTGTAAAGGCAAACACCATACAGTAAGGTATTGTACAGGCAAACACCAC